>JAUESH010000047.1:3592185-3629021 GCA_032275165.1 Synergus magnus
CTCTCTTTGGAATGGAAGCTTACCAACTTGGGCTATCTAACCCTCATCTTCATGCTTACTTGGCTCGTGGGACATTTGCTAAAGTTTGATCAGAAGAGCTGGGGAATCTTGGACATATTGCTGATAGTGATTGGCATGTCAACACCAAACAATCCTCAAAAATTGGCTGAAAGGATTCTATTTGGTACTCTGCTCCTTTGTTGCTTGCTAAACTCGTCCTATATTTTCACAGCCTTCACCGACGTTGGATTGCAGAAGAAACCAGAGCAGGAATTGAAAACTATTGACGACGTAGTCTCATCTCCACTTCAGCCTCTGATTGACCCTGAATCTTTTCAAGAGATGTTCAACTATTCGGAGGGAAGTTCTCGGATCTTCCTGAACAAATCGATTGTATCTGACTTTACGTTTCACGAGTGTTTGGATATCCTAGTCGACAACAGATCATCAGCTTGTGTCGTGAAAGAAGCAGTTGCTCAGTTCAGGACTCAGCAAGACAAAGATGAAAAGGATAATCCTATAATGAGAATAGTCGATGAGAGGTTACATTCAGGTACAATGGCTTTTGCATTCGAGAGAAGATCTCCGTTTATCAGTCGCTTCAACTGGATTCTAAGAAGAATGACGCAAGCTGGGCTGTTCGAAAAATGGGAGAAGAGGAATTTCAGAAAAGTTGAATCAAATGGAATCCCTGAATTGTGGTCTTCAGAAGCATTGAAGATAAACAAGATGTTGAAGCACTTCACTCTAGTTTTTTTCTGCGCTCAATCAATCTCTTGTCTTGTTTTTGTCTGCGAATTATGTATATTTTATATTAGAAAGCGAATTTAATTTTTCAGTATAGTTTAACAAGGTTCCCAGAGAGACAGATAGATTACAAGGTTGAAAATTCTGGACCAATTCTAAGATATCCAGGTGCAATTTTTTTACTTCAGGAATTTTGGTTATTAGAAATATTGATAAAAAATATTGTTCCTTAATTTAAAATACAGATGCAAGTACTCTGGTTCTAATATTCAACGCAGCTCTTCACTGTCCAAGTATGCACGCCTTGTTTACGGAACATGCAGCGAAACACTATTTATATTTAAGAGATACGATGCCACACCTGGTGCCACGATTGAGGCCAGTTTTGACGAATGGATCCGGTTTTGGAAAAGAGGTAATTGAGGACGAGGAGTCGAGAGATCGAAGAGGCAGGGAATTCCTCGAGAGGATGGTTACAGGTATCGAGAGAGCAAAACCAGGTGGTAAAGTTTACACTGAACTGTTGGAAGCTGCTTCGGTGGACGTCGAACGCTTGGCAGAAATGGACCGACAAATGGAAGGAGCTGCGCGATTTACAGCTTTATATATCAAATGTCTTCTTCTCATTCGATCGATTGTTAAGGATTTTTCCCAGTCGCCTTTACCTTTCTCCGGATCTGGGACCAATACTTCTAGCAATATTTCTCTTCTTCTACAACATGCCCAAAAGTAAGTTCCAAAAATTGAATTATTTCATTTTGGCACGTTTTTGACTTAAAAACACTTTAAAAAATTTTTTTAGAAATGTTTACAATTCTATGGAAAATTGTTTATTTCCAAACTTTTACCGAAATTCCTGAATTCTTAATTTCAAAAACTCCCTTTTCTAGAATATTCTGGAAATTTTAAAAATATTTTAATCGTTTTGAAATATAATTGAACAGAATATTCTACAACCTTCTAGAAAAATACAGAATCTTGTGGAATATTCTGAAATTTCCTAAAGTATTTGATCATTTTCTATATTTTTTTTATTCCTGTTAAGTTTATTTTTTAAAATCCAATACTTTTTTTTTTAATTTTCCAGGCTCCAGAGATTATTCTCAGGCCTAAGCGAAGTCGATATGGCCTTGGCAACAGACGTCTGGTTAAAAGCTCTAGCCCTGGATTTAATCCGAGTAACTCGAAGCGCAACCGGAAGTGCCCTTCCCCTCACGAGGCAATTCCTTTCAGAAGCGGACACTCTTCCCCAAGACACTCTAAAATTGCCTCCTTTTTCTAAATCCCTAGTGACTCAATTGCCAGCCCTTGGAGAAGCGAAACCAGGAACTTTAACAAGGCTTTTACTTCCCTTATTAATGGCGCCTCTTCCGGTTGGTGATGAGAGACTTCCTCGACCCTCGGCCTTGACGAGATTCTGCAGGGCGATAATCGAAGAACCTAGAGGTGACGCTGATGCTGCTCTAAAATTCACAGGAGGATTACTCCTCGGAATTCCGATGACAGCGAAAATTCAAAATCTTCGAGATCCAAGTACATTGAGAATTAAACTCAGGCATCCTGACCAACAGGTTCAATTGTTGCTTCCGAGAAAAGCAGATCTGAAAGAGCAAAATAGTGAGCTGAAAGATTATAGATTAAGGACGACTGTTCTTTTTTCTCATCAGGTTTGGATGGAAGCTTGTAACGTTGAAATTTCACTGGCTTTACTCGCTCCCTCGGCGACAACGTGCTCTCATCCTCCACATGACGATCCTTGTGTGATTGACTTGTGCAAACCGACGAAAGTTTCGATTGCACCGAAAGCGATTAAAAGGGGGATTTAAATAAATTTTCAGTCAGGGTTGGCTTACATTGATATCGATTTTGAATAAAGAGAATTTGAATAAACCTCCAAAAATCACACCTCCGATTTCTTTGAGGCTACTAACTATTTTCAAAATAATACGAAATTTCACTTCAGAAAAATTAATCTGATTTTTCTAGAAAAATAATGACTTTAGAGGAAAAATGTATGAGGTAAAATATGTATTTTATCAAACTCTACAACTTTTGTTTGAAACTTTGTTTCCTGCGAGAAGTTTTAGATATAAAGATGTTCAAAGAGAAAATATTTTTTGTATGAGAGAGATTGGTCTATGATTGAATAAAGTGAGTTTCAAATTTTGAATTAGAATCTAACAAATATTTTCTTATGTAAAGTAAATATTACTACATATTGTGACTTTTTTAATTAAGTGAAAACAGAACGAATAAAATACACTTCTGTTTATTAAGTTTCTTACAAAAGTAGACTTTGACCAAGCTTTGTACAGGTCTTAACAATAAATCACGAATAGAAATTATGTTATTTTTTACCTTAATACTAGCTTTAGATTTCTTCAGGAATCTCCACCTCAGCGCCAGCTTGAAAACGAGCTTTTCCTAAAAAGTAAAAATATAAATATTAGAAAGATGAAACCAATCTTTAAATCTTTGAAAAACCTTAAAAATCGATTTCTTTATTTTACATGATAAATATTATAATTAGATATTTTGTCGCTCTATATAGCTACCCATTTTTTAAATAGAATTATGGATACAGAACGAAAAAATTTGCAGTCTGAATACTTTTTAAAAAATTAAAGATTAAATTTTCAGGTTAATTTTTATTTCCTCGTTTTATACAAAAAGTATTAAAAATAAAAATTTTTTCGCTCTATAGGCACATTTATATTTTAAAGTAGAATATATCTACAGAGCGAAAAGAAATTTTTTAAACATATTTTATATAAAAATTTTTACTCAATTTTTGCATAAATTAATTGAAAAGGGTTTTAAATATATTGCAAATTTTTGTTGTACCCCTAAAATAATTCTGCAAAATTCTGCAGTGTTATAAAGTCATTAGGGTGTGACACATCCCGTGTGACTGTTATGTAATTCTCATGAGGTGTGACTACCTTGGGTTAATAAAATATAAGTGGAATATTTTCTTTTACTTACGCAGCGAATTCGGGTGGCTTTTGTTGTTGTTGCTGCTGTTGTTCTGGGGAACTTTGAGCTAGACTACTAAACGAAAGACCTCCGCTTTGAGTAGCTAATGTCTCAAAAGTGTTGCTCCCAGACGAACCTCCAAATACTTTTTGCATTGGATTTGTGCTCAGTGGTGGAGGACTTCCTCCCATTATTGGTGGGCTTCCAAAACCTGCTTGAATATAAAATTTGAAATGAAGAATTCAAATGATAAAATCAATTTAAATTAAATTAAAAGCCCAATTGAAGTCAACAAAATCTAAATACCTGCAGATGCAGGACTGCTTCCAAACACAGCTGTTCCAAATCCACTACCAAAAGCAGGTTTCGCTTGTCCAAAATCTGGACTCGCTCCAAAAGCCGGTTTGGCTCCAAAAGCCGGAGCTTGTTCAAAAGCCGACGTTGTAGTTCCTCCCAAAGCAGATCCTCCAAACATTGAAAAACTTGTTTCCTGAGGTTTCGCCGCACCTCCTCCGAACAACGAAGCTCCAGCTGGAGCCCCAAAAACTGAATTTTGCGAGGACGTTCCAAAAACTGATCCAGCTGCTGGAGTTTTCATTCCAAAAGCTGCACCTGCAGTATTTGTCGTACCTCCCCCAAAAATTGATCCACCAGGAGAAGTCGTCGCACTTCCAAAAATAGAAGTACTTGAAGGACTCTGAGCCAAAGTATTTCCCCCAAATGGATTCGCTGATGGAGTAGCTGCATTTCCTCCAAACAAGTTGTTTCCAGCTCCACTTGAAATTGAGGAGCTTCCTCCAAAGATCGATCCTGGAGTCAAAGTCGGTTCCTTTCCAAAAACTGGAGTGATCGTAGTTGCTGAAGAGAGGGAGGTCGCTGTTCCAAAATTTAAGGTAGAGGATGGACTCCCAATTTTGGAAGTTCCGAAAGCAGGCGTCGAGAAAATTGAGGAAGCGAGAGGCGAAGTTGTTGATGTTGATGCGGGTTTTGGAGAGCCGAGAGAAAGCGAAAGTAAATTGGGACCGGAAGTTGTTGAAGGAGGAGAGGTGGCTCCGTAAGCTGGAGGGGGACTTGCAACTGGAACTGAAGTTGGAGAAGAAACTGGAGTTGGGATAGATCCTGGGGTTGGAGTAGAAACTGAAGTTGGAGACAAAACTGAAGTTGGAGCCATAACTGAAGTTGGGGATGAAATCGGATTTGAAAGAGAAATTGAAGATGGAGCGGAAGTTGGACTTGAGACTGGAGTTGAACTTAAAAGAGAAGTTGGACTCGTGATAGAAGCTGGTTTCGGAACAATGACTGAACTAGAAACCGGAGCAGGACTTGGAACAGAACTAGAAACAGGAAGAGAAGTAGAAACTGAAACAGAACTAGGAACGGAAACCGAAGAATTCGAGGTGAAAATTCCACTTGGAGCAGAAACTCGGGTGGCAACTCCAGTCGAAGCAGCACTTCCAAAGTTCGAACTTCCTCCGAAAATCGATCCTTGGCTTATTCCAAAAATACTGCCTTGGGTTCCACTTTGAGCTCCTACAGTTCCGAAAACATTTGTGGCAGAAGTTTGTCCAAAAACTGCAGAGGGTTTCGAGACTGCTGAAGCCTTTCCGAAATTCAAGCTAGACATTGCAGGTGTGACCTGGGGGCTAGAAACTGCTTTCGACTCTGGAACTAAACTGATCGAAAGTCCGGGGGACTGAAGACTTAAATTCAGTCCTCCCAAATCGAGATTTGACTTTTCATCCGGCTTCGAAGGGAAAAGGAAGGCTGCCAAGTTTGTGGGTGGTTTTGAATCAAAAGAAAAAGATTGCGCTGCAATTGATGATGGGAGAGAAACTGTTGGTTGCAAACTGAAAGTCGATTGAACTGGAGGGGTTGAAATAGTTTCGATATTACTTCCTTGAAGGCTAGTTCCTGGAATACTACTTGGAATCTTAATTACGGAAGGCTGAGACGTTAAAACTTCGGAAGCTGTCTTTGAAAACAAAGAACTCTCCTTCTCAACTTTCGACATCTCTTTCTGCAAATTCTTTTCTTCGGGTTTATGCCCAAAATTGATTGAATCCACCTTTGGGAAGGGTTTCATCAAATTCGAAGCTTGGGAAGTTTGTTGACTTTGAATCTGTAGAGTTGGTTGAGTTTGTTGAACCTGCTGACTTTGAATCAGTTGACCCGAATTCTGAAAAGAAGTATTAATCTTCGGTTTTTGAGGTACCAACGTCGAAATATTCAAAGGAGGAATGCTCTTCGCCGCAAAAGTTGGAACCATCTTCTGTAAATGCAAATTTGCTTCAGGTTCTTTCGCAGAAGTTCCAATCTTCGAAACTATATTATTCAAAGAGGTCAAAGGACTCTGGACTTTTGGCTTTTGACTCAACTTTTGTTCAACTTTAGGCTTTGAAACTTTTGCAGGACTCATCGAAGCCAAAGAACTGAGCGTAGCTTCCAGTCTATCCTGGATTAGAGTAGGTTTAGCCGCTTTAATGATCCTCGGTGTAGATTCTGAGAGAAGATCCCTCAACTTAATTTGCTTCTCTCTACTGAAGGAATGACTCTTAGCGGCAATAGCTTTGCATCGAAAGTCAATCGCGGAATCGGTTCCGAAATTAGAACTTGTGGAGATATGAAGGTTCGATAAAGATTGATTGAGACCTGAAACTCTTCCGCCTCGAGCCAAGGTCCTCCACTTCCTGACGAGATTTTCAAGATTGGTTTTCTCCTTCGATAAAATCTGTCCGTGACGCATCAAACTTTGATAAATGAATTCCATATTGGGGATTTTCATCTTGTTTTGCTCCTTCGATTGCTGTTCTGACCACTGAAGGTCCAGAGCTTTGGAAGCCTGGAACAACTGAGACTGCGTATAGTAAAAAAATCTCTGTAATTCTGCGAGTTTGGAACTCTCCCTTCGATTCCTCGTACCCAATTTCACACCTTCAGAATTTTTCGATTTTGTTTCCTCGAGCCAGGCGAAAGACTGAAGAAGAAGAGCTTTTAAGTAGGCAATATCACTTGATAAGCTAGTTGTTGTGTCCTGCAAATCTCGAAGGAAGTCTTCTATTAAGGCAGTTTTTTCAACGAGTTGTTCCTTTTCAGAATTCGTTCCGCATTCACAGTTTAAGGGTTCTAGTCTAGATTTTAATTCCTTTTCAAAATTGATTTGTTCTTCCCGATAGGCTCGTAAACAAAGATTTTCGTCTAGGCTTGGCTTCTCTTGAGGAATAGATTCCTGTGGAGTTTCTTTTCTTTCGGGTAATTTAACTTTTATTTTTGATTGCGATTCCACCATTTCGATCCTTGGTTTAGGAATTTTTATTGCATCCTGCAGAGCGAAGTTAGTAGGTTTGGACTCAGGTTGTTGAACAAAGGAGGGTATTTTTGTTTCAATTTGAGGTAAAGGCGCGGGAGGATTTATTGGTGGATTTGTTGGTTCTGCTCTTGGAGCGAAAGCAGGAGATTTAGTGGTTTCTGCGAAGAAATTTGTGATCAAGACGTTTTTCGGTTTTTCCTTTGGAGAATCAACTTTTGGCCGAGGAGTACTTGTTGCTCCTGTGGCAAGGTTGAAAGAGATTTCGGAAGATGCGATGCTTGGACGCGGTGCTGGCAAAGCAGCTGAGGATAAAAAATTATAAATTAATAAATTAAGCTTGAAAAAATGAAATTACAGGGTGGCTTCAAACTTCATTTGTAAAATTCCCTGACTTTTAAGGGCATGTGAAAGTTTACCATAAGGGCAATTTAGTTTAGACGGGTTTTTTTCCACAATTTTTATTTTTTCAACAAAATAATGGTGCCCAGACGTCAGAGTTAATTTCCTTTCTGTCTCGACACTATTATTTTTTTGAAAAATGAAAAATTGTGGAAAAAAAACCCGTCTAAACTAAATTGCTCTTATGGTAAACTTTCACGTGCCCTTAATCTAATTTAAACCTGAAGGATCTGAATCTTAATTAAAAAATAGTAAAGCAATTTACATACTTAATACCTTCAAAGAGTTTAAAAATATTGCAAAAGATTATCAAGAAATTTAATTTGATTTAAGATGATTTCAAAAGATTTCTAAGGATTTTAAAAGATTTATAGAGATTTTCCCCGACCAAAATAATTCTCAGACTTTTCCATGTCTACGTTTTCTCTGACTTGCAGCCACCCTAAATTAAAATCGAAAATTACAGTTATTAGTAATAAAATAATAATTTTTAGTTCTAACCTTGTACTTGAGGTGCGGCAACAGTTTCCGAAGGAGGAACACAAATCGCTGGAAAATTAGGTTTCAAATTGACAATATGAAAACTGCAAAGTTGTCCCGATGTCCCCAGAATATGAAGAATCGGCACAGGATTCGGCAAAGTGCTCTCAGGACCCCAAGAAGGATCCCAAGGAAGTATCCTATTAGCCGATCTATCAATAGCCAATCCAACCGGAAAAGATTCATCAGTTCGAACAGGAAGTTGAGCCCTTCCACTATCCACAAGCAGCCATTGCTCCCAGGAATTTCCATTATCAATTGTTCCTAAAACTGCAATTTCAAAGCTTGTGCTGCTGGCTGCGATAATGACACCCCATTCGGGAATACAATCGAAATAATATCTAGTCGTAGGAATTCCACCGTAGGTGATGTCCTCGTAGTTTGTGAAGCTTACTATGGTTTCGCCTTTCGGCGCGTCGACAATCATAACGTTTACTTTTTGTTCGCCAGGTTCCTGATAAGCAGCGCAGAACTGATAATTGCTGAGCCAGAGGATGGCCATGACGCCGCCGATATATGGATTCGGACCGGATATCGTCCTCGCAGTTTTTAATTCTGGTTTCAGCTGAATGATATTTCCATTTCGGCAGCCTACAACAATTTGCTTTCCTTTTGGACTCCAGGCAACACAGAGCGCTTCTATTCCCTGAATTCTTTCGAGAGCTGTTAATCCTACTCCACCTTTTCCCTCGCCTTTTATTTGAAAACTTCCAATTGTAAAATCGCTCGCGACTGTGCAAAGCATTCCAGGAACTGCGGGATTCCATCGGAGGTCCAAGACGGTGATGTCTCCGTTGGAAGTTGAAAGACGGATTTCGTGGAGCAATTCTAAAACCTGTGAAGAAAAGAATTTTTAATTAGAATTGAGGTAATAAAAAAATTTAATATTAAGAGTAAAATTTTGATTTTTTAAATAGAAATACTTACATTTTTGGATAAGGAAGCAGCAGAATAAATCAGAGCCGCAGGAGCAGAAAGAGTCACAGCTAAATATGAAAAATCACAGCTGAGAGATAATCTTGAAATGATATCTGGCAATTCCAGATCTATTTTCCACTCGATGTTCGCTTCGTTTCCGAGTTTCAGAACTGTGATTTTATTTTTATGACCAACGTATAATAATCCACGTTTTCCATCTGCAGCTAGAAGATTACAATTTGAGGGAACAGATGTAAAATTCTCTGTTATCTGATGAATGCTCGATTGCTTGAATTGAAGTTCCTTAAAAAATCAAAGCAAAGTATATAAATTAACGAGAAAAAATTGTAGGAAGCTATAAATGTTTCTTTAATATAAATATTTCATTGAATTCATTGGATTTAAGACAAATTAGTAAGTTACTTTGATTCATTTATAAAATAGAACAACTTCTAGTACCAATCAAATTCGTTATAGAATTTATAGAATCGATATACGCGCGGACATTAGTTTTCCTAACCTCAAACCTAGAGATTCGTCAATTGACATGTATTCTTTGTAATTAAGTCTCCTTTTTTAAACGTTTTCTAATTATATAAAAGAAATATTATCCGTTCTTTATCATATAAGATTTATACGATTTAAGATCAAAATACTATATCCGAAATGCTAAATTCGATTCCTAACCTCACAATTAAATCATGTCTTGTTTGCCGGTATTAAACCTTTTCAAACGAATATTTAAAGCCGAGTTTTGAGCTGAATTGATTAATCGAAGGTACTGTTTCATTTTTTAATAGTGGTTCATACAAATTTTAATGTATTTCTCGACTTACTTGCACATCTTTTGAAGCGGGTGGTGTTTTGAAACTCATCTTGCAAACACTTGCAAATTACCGCGTCGACGGTCGATTGACAATTGTTATATTGGTATTGTTGCCGATTATATTTACTTGCTTATAGAATATCTGAAATAGTGCATTATGTTAATCATAGTTTCAATGTTTTCATAATATAAAGCATAATAATTAATAAGTAATATCAAATTGGTTATATTCTTATAAAATTAAAATAACATCTTAATTTATAATTAATATTGTATCGCTTTTGAAGTTTCCCGCTCAAAAATTCCAGCAAAAGTGGTGTTTATTTGCTGGCAATTGGCAACCCTGCGAATGGAATACACACGAATGCACACAATCATAACTCACATAACCTGAAAAAAGTTTAACCGACGTAGGCAGGGTGGTTCAAGGAAAGTGAAAATCATTCGAATCATCGTTCGTCGGTGCAGAAAATCCTAATTATCGTAGGTGCCTCAGCTTTTTTACAAGAGTTATTAAAACTTAGCGAATATTAAAACAAGAAATATTTATTTTTTTAGAAACTCCCTCCTGAAAATGACGTCCGAAGAATCATCTTCCAGCCCCGGAACAACGAAATTGTTTTCACGGGCGGAGGTTGCTAAGTACAACGATAGCAAGGAAACATGGATCATTATTCACAATAGCGTTTATAATGTGACCGCATTCCTTAACGAGGTAGGTTCGCCTTCATTTCAAATTAATTCATTCAATAATTCGATCATTCTCCATTATTTTCCTGTCTACTAAGCTGCGGCTCCTAAAGTTCAAATTATATTCTAATTCTCTTCTCTCATTGCTTCTCTTCTAGAATTTTTAAATATGTAGACCTTTGTTACTCATTTTTATAAACATGTAAGATAATTAATTCGAGGTTATGTTTCTCTATTCGTATTGTTTTTATATATAAACTCTTTTATTTCGAAATAATTGATTTATGATCATAAAAATTCCATTTTCTCTGATTATGATTTTTCTTCGACCTTTGGACTCTTGACATCATGAAATCATGCTACTTTATCATGTTTCTTTCTATTTAAATACGAGGAAGTAAAGTAAATAATTAAACTTGGAAGTCGTTGGTTTTTTGTAGAAAGTTAAGCTTTTTTAGAATAGATACTCCAAGTGGATAAAGTCAGTCACAAAAGAAACTGAATAATTTTTCCTTACATAATCTTTAGATAACTTCAGATTTCTGTTTTTTAGTTATTTCTTTATCTCGACGCAAGGGATTATTTTTATCCAGAATATTTATTTAAATTCTAGCTTATTTGATGATATAAATACATTAATTATATTAAATTAAGAATTACCTTCTGATTTATTTTAAAGCATCCTGGAGGCGAGGAAGTTCTTTTGGAACAAGCAGGTCGTGACTCGACTGAAGCTTTTGAGGATGTAGGCCATTCAAGTGACGCTAGACAAATGATGGAACCCTATAAAATAGGAGAATTAATAGAAGTAATTATATTTATTTATATAAAATCTAATTATGAAATTTCGAACTCTCATGATCTATTTTTTTGAATTCTTTCAGGAAGAGAAAACCAAGGAGGACAATACAATTACCAAAGACTGGGTGGCTGGAACCGCAGAAAATGATGACTCTAGGTATTTTGAAAGTATTTTTTGTTAAAAATTAATTATTTTTCTAATAGATTTTTTAATTCAATTTAAAACTAAGGGAAAATTCAAATATTACGTAAAATTTTGAAATTCTAAAAACTTAATTTTTAATCTTAATTTTGAAGGCATTTTATTCTTAATGTTTCAGTTAAAAATATTTTTATTACAATTCTTTGAAATTTCGCGTAATATTTGGAGAATCCAGAAAATGTTTATACACTTTTGCACCTTCGCTAAATTCACTGAATACGCCACCACAATCACAACTTTTGTAACTAATATTCTCGTTATAAGAAAGGAAATATACAATTCGGATTAGGTTCGGTTCTGAAGTTGCACGTGTGTTTGTCATATTAATTTGATTTTCATTCCAGAATTTCTGCAATGACTTGAGTTCTTTAGTTCAATTGTGTCCTAATCCAATTAACAAAATCCTTATAAAATTCAGACTAAGTTTACTTGATTTTGCCGCACGATTTACGAGCTGAGGATTTTTGGATCTAACTTCTCAGTCCCAGGATTTCATTAATTTTTTAAACTGGCTTTTAATAACTCCTGCTTTGTTTTTTTTTTTCAATTTCTAACTGGCTGAAAATGAAAAACCGGCAGACTAATATATTTTCCGAGTTGATGATATCCGAAAGAGTTTGACTTTGGTAGAGCGTTTCAGTTTTGAATTTTGGTGTGTAAATGTTAGTTGCTGCAAGGTGATGTGATTGGAATTGGAAATTGCAGTGGTTCTTGGAAATCCTGGCTAATTCCGATTGCACTTGGAGTGCTGGCGACTCTCGTCTACCGTTACTTCATCAGCGCACGTTAAGCGAAAAACATTCCTCGACCACTTTTAATATGTTTCCTCTTTTTCTATGTTAACTTACATTGAATGTTATTACTTTACAATTAAAATAATGTTATTGGAGTGATCGACACAAACTGGTGTGTGAAATAACTGACATATTGAATTATTGATAGTATACATAATTAAGGATGCAGGGATCCTTTTATCAGGTGGCCTAGTATTTTTTGAATATATGTACACAAACATGAAACAGACTATCAGTATATGTTATACAAAATACGTATATATAAATATATATATATATAAATCGAATATTGTAATTAATGTTCGGCAAAGTATCGGCGCATGGAAGAAAAATAAATCAATTTAATTTAATTTTTGTCTAATTCCTAGGAACTAACATTTAAGCTCTCTCGCTGCCTTGGAAAAAAACAGAAAAATGAGAATAAAATGAAAAAAAGAGAATAAGGATTGAGAAAATTTGGTGAATCACAAGAATCTTCTTTTTCTTAATAAATATATAAATATAGATAAGTTTGCTTATTTATTTTCATTTATAATTAAACATTCATTTATTAAAAAATGCGGATACTTAAAAAGTTTAATAAAACTGGGAATTCTCGCGTAAATTGATTTTTTTCGCCATTAAATAGACTATTATCCCAAATAATGAAATATTCTTAACTTTCTTCTAATCCCTAAATAATATTAATTAAATTTAGTCACGATTTTATAAATAAAAAGGATAAAAAAATTCTGCTATTCTGCAATAATCATTTTTAAAACTGTTTTATGACTTTTATGGAAAAAAACGTTTTCAAACTTACCCGCTTGGAGTTCCACAATCGAACGACGCCCTATTGCATGATCAGCGCAGTTCGTGCGAGAAAATTCAAACATATATTTGAGCCAGTCCGAACGAAATATTGCTCAAAAGAACCGCCACGGACCCAAAAAATTGGCTGGGATGTAACCACTGCTTCTGCCTAATCTTCATATCGAAAGATCCTTTTCACTCACGTTTTGCGGCCACATTTTCTGCAACAAGTATATTCAAAAAGGTAAATGAATTTTTTCATTATTTAGATTATTATTTTTTAAATCATTAAATTCATTTCTTTTCTTTGAATAGATCAATTGAAAACTAAACTTTTATTGTAATATTACTTTCAGGAAAAGAAATATGCCTTTGCTAAAAGTGAATTCCATCGTAAGTCTCAAGAAGTCCAGATTCTCAAGGAAATGTATGGAAAGTTGTTAGCAGTTGTCAAAAATATTCAGAAACTGGAATCAAAACAGTCGAAATTATCTTGTCATACTAGTTCTGTGAGATCTGATGATGCCAGTTCCACAAGAGATGTCAATTCTTCAAGAGGAACTCCATTCTTCAATTACACTCCAGGCTCCAACAGAAGTTAAAACTAAAAATCAACGCGTAATCATTTCTAAAAACTTCTCTTTTTGAATTGAAAGTTTATCATTTGTTTTCTACTCAGTTATCATTAATTCCTGATTTTCTTCAATTTCGAGATCAATTTTATTCAGTCATTTCCAGTAAACTAATAATTTTTATTTATTTATTAAGACTGAAATGACTGAATATAGTCTTCTACTTATTAATTTATTTAATTTCATGTTTTAAAACGATATATAATATATTTAATCAATGAATTGAACCGCCGCATCGTATAAGGGGGTATAAAATTTCTTGATCTGAGCGCTGTGGCTTCTCACCCCTTTTGAAATTTTTTTTAGATTTTTATTTTTGGGAATATATTTCAAGTAATTCATTTGCTTGCATAATATCAAAAAATATTTTTAAATTTGTAATTTTTACGTTGTCAGGATCAGTTTGCGCTCAGGTCAGAAAATTTTATATCCCCTTCTACGATACGGCGGTTCAATTATTGTTTTTGTTTCGAAGATTATTCCGAACTTCGTCAAAGTCCTCACATTCTCAATTTAGTAATTCTCTAATCAGAAATGAATATTAAGTTTTTAAAATAAAGATTATGATTACAAATATCGGGTTTTAATTATTTAATCGAATTTTTGCAGTTATTATCTGAAAGAAGTCCTCAGTTGGACAGACAACTCGTGTCTGAGACGCAAAAGGGGTCCAATGACAGGGACGATATCGAGCGACGCGTGGCGCCGACGCCGGGCGTCGGTGGATGAAATACTAGTGAAATACTTCGACTCGACTCGTTTCGCCCAGTTCGCCGCCGGTGCTCCTCGTGTGTGCTTTGTTCGCGAAATTCCTTCCTTCTAAATCATTGACAAGGACATTTCTTATTCACAATCAAGTAAAAAAATAATTAATTCGATAATTAAATATTTGAATTGAATTAAATAGGAGCAAAAAAAACCGGGGCGAATTTCAAATCGTTCTCGCGTTCGGCATTCTGTTGGAGTTTGGAGGGTTTTGAAGTGTGAAATTATTTTTAAAAGAGAACTGAGGCAAGAGAAATATAAAAAGAAGAGACTGAGGACAAGTGAAAAGACAGTGATTGCTTTGAAAAGTCGTCGAAGTGTCATGAGAGGCGGTTTCACAATCCGCCCTTCTTATTGGTCCCTCCTAGAGTCATGCATGTCGCGCCCTTCAAACGAGGTAAATTGCACAGGCGCAACATGCTTTTATTTTTATTCAGTGGCCAACTGACCACGTGAAATCACGCTTTATTTTTGTTAGTATTTATTATTGATGGAAAATTTTAATTTGTTAGTCGATTCTTAAGTCAAATAAAATTTATTGACTGATCTTCTGACAGTGAAATATTTATTTAAAAAAAAAAAAAAATTTTAAAGGCCAAAATTTATTCGGTTCCAATTTTGAGTCTATAAAAATTAATTAGACCCCATTTTGAAATAGAGAGCAAATTAATTTTTCGTCAAAGAAAAATTGGTTTCAAATTTTAAGATAAAGTAAAAATATTAAGTAAATTCAGAATTCAGACTTAATTATGAAATAATTATATTCATAATTAAAATATCGTATATTTGTATTATTAATACGCATTAGTTTTTAATCATTCAAGTATAATGATAAATTTATAAAGAATTCAATCTAACATTCTATCACGTTTTTCGCGAGTTCTTACGTATTTGAGAAGATATAAAGCTTTGTGAAAATATAATACTTATTACATCACAAAAGTACGAAGTTCTGTTAGCAAAATGCCAGGGAGGATATAAGCCGGTAATCCTGAAGAAATAGGGAGAACATGACTACTCTTAAAACGTGGATGGATAGAGAGCAAAATTTTTCCGAAAATAAAGGATTTTGCACAAACTTAAATTTGAATTGGTGTTTTATGTTTGTTTGTTTAAAAAAGTCGTGGATGCGAAGTTTATTATCATTTATCAATATAAAGATATATTTTTATCCTCGCTAAACAAGAAATTTTAGTCTACACCCTGTTATTGAGTCGTAGGCTCGGAATTTTAAGTACCTAAAGAAAAATTGCAGTAGATAAGAAACGAATAAAAAAATTAGAGAGTTCATAGTAAAGTTCTTCATTTTATTTATTCCACAAAATCGTTAGAAAAAATTATTTTTTTAGGCTTCATCCTCATAAGTAAATTCAAAGAATTTAAATAAATAAAATTTAAGAAAAAAGAGTTTTTAATAAAACGTATTAAAAACTTTATTTCTACGAATAAGTAGATATCTTTTAGCGAGTTAAACTTAATTTTTTATTTGAGAAGAATGAAAATGGAAGGAAAAGCAAAATCAATAGAAAATTTTATTTTGAGAGAATAAATATAATTATTTCCTTTCATTTTTAAATCAAATACATACTCTCTAAAAATGAATCAGTGAAATTTCACTGATTTGAGTTTAGAGAGTAATATTATATTCGCTATAATTTGCGAATTAAATTTAAATTTAGTAGATTAAAGTTTAAGTATTTAAGAGTGCAATTAAATTTTATTTTTTTTCCAATTTAGGAAAGGAGTGTAAAATTTTATTTCAATCTAATATAAATGCATTTTTTGAATTATTAATTATTGTAAAGTATTAATTTATTTGTAGTTTCGTCAATTCTATGTACAGTGAATTTTTCTGAATTATTTTTAATTATTTTGCATTTTTCCAAATTCTTTTGATTTCAAATCCAGATTGTAACGAATGAAAATGCTGTTAAATAACTATAATAAAATCCAGTGCAATGCATTTGTGTACAGAAGAGAATGTTGCTATAGAATATCTAATAAAATCGCATAAAACGAGATGATCCACGCCTGAGAAACTATAGGGTGGTGTTTTATAATCCCAGAATTGCATCACCCTACGTCTGTCTCTACAAGGCAAAAGCACATCGCTCTGAAAATACCTCCCAACGTTTCTATACTTATTCTCAATAAAAAAAACTTCCAACGAAATCACTTAATGAATATAGCAAACAAAATGAAAATTCTTGATTGCTAGTTCAAAATCAATCTCAATTATCAGAACTAATTTAATTCCAATCGTCTCAATTTCAATTTCATTTTGAATTATAAATTGCCCATCAAATTCTTAGTCCTTAAATTTAAAATTTAATAAATAAAAAAATATATTTTAAAATAAAAAATTATCTGATGTAATTGAAAGAACTAGTTAGAAAGAAAGGAACTCAAACTCTATTTTTGCGGCTCTAAAATAGCGTGACCTAAAACTTAAGATTTCCTGAATCATTAATTTTATTTTTAAATCGTCAAGTATAAAAAAGAATTTTTAATTATTAAAGAGTAGACTTAACGTATTAGTTATTTTTAATTATTTATAACTCATTTTGTATTTATTTTTAGCACAAAATATTCAGGAAGCTGCGTTAGACTGGGAAGTTTGAGGAATTTACAAATTTTTTGAATTCATCGTCTAAATAAAAATTGGAGAGTGATTAGGTTCAAAGCTTCAGAGGAGATTGCACTTTGGAAAAGGAAGATTAATGTTCGTGGCAATAAATAAGGATTTTTAGGGGATAGCCGAGATTTGTTCTTCAGTTTAATGAAAACGTGTTCTCGAAGTAAGATAAGAGGAATCCAATATGCTTTTAACTTTTATAAATTCCTCGTTGAGTAAGTGGATTTATTTCTGTCCTCGGGATAAATTAGGTGAAACCTCGAAACAAGTCGAAAAGGAACTTTAGACCCCCCAAGCCTTTTTGAGTTTTAAAAATCAAAAATAGAACTTAAAATTTTTGTATATTTTTACGATGTAAGTTTACATAATTTTAAGTCGAAAAAAAATATTTGGCTTTGATTTTGCAGTCAATATAAAATTTAATTGCAATTTAGTCAGAACCAGTTTTATTAAATTCGATAGGAAATCTTTATCCTTTGTTCTCTTGAATTTTTTTATATTTATGTTTTTAGTTTTAAAAGCTAATTTAAAACAATTTAATGTACTTTTTAGTGACCTTAGAGACCTTGAGGAGTCCACGCTTTTCTATTTGACACCTCGGACATTTCGTTCCACACGAGCGAGAATTAAAAGCAATTGGGTCGTTACGTTGCCTCGCAATGAAGACAAATATGATTTAATAGTTTATATTTCCAATATAGGCGCCTCTCAATTATAACTGGTAAATTCTATCTTTTTCACTTTTCAGAAAAAAAATGAAATAAAAGAAATTACAAAGTTTAAACTAATAATAAATTAATGCCTTCCGGAATTGAAGTTCGCTTTTTAATTTCAACTTTTTCTTTTGCCTTAATCAACCTACTTTCCGATTTAATTCACGTTCTCTGAAAGGATTCAGAATAAAGGAAAAGAAAACTTTGAGAAGATCCTTCAAAGTCATGAAAAATTTATGAGAATTCCTTCATTCCTTGGGATTCTTGGGATGGATTTGAATTGGTGAATTTCATTATCATTTGAGAAGTTATCCGGACCTTGGGATTTAAAGTAATTCAATAGAACTTTTTTTTCTGACGGATTATTTCAAGAATTACCGCCTCAGCGATAAGCAAAAAGCAAACTTGCGTCGCTACTCAACTACTCGAATTGCTTCTGAGTATTTGTAACCCAATTCATCTTGTTGTGAAGATAGACGCCTCGTGAACTCATTGTAACAATCACAAAGAAGTAATTCCGTTTTTTTTATTTTTATTTTTTTGTATTTTTAATTTCAAATTTGCATTTAAATTAAGAAATTCTAGTTCCCGGATTTTGAAATTTGTCTTACGAATATTTAATTCGTTTTTGCCAAGAGGTATTCATTTATTTACTTTCGTAATTTTATTTACAAATACAAATTGATTAGGTTCCATTTGAAGAGGAAATTTCGTTCGAATTAAAAAAAAAGTTTCTTTAGGTTCTAAAATTAAATTTGATTTTTGTTTCAAAATTGAAGCTAATCAATTTTCCAGAATTTCTTAGTTTATCTTGATTGCAAAAATTATTTGAATTTTTGTCATAATGGAAATTTCATTTGACTAGAAATTGAATTTCAAGAGGTGGATAATATTATTTAAAATAATCGTAAAGGGAATTAAAAAATTTACACATAAATCCTGAATCTTCTGAACTGGAAAAATAGCAAAAGTGTACTCAGGTTAATACGAAGTCGTTTATTTGAATATAAATTCATAGGGACGTTAAAATGTTGAATTTAATTGGCTAAACTCGAATAAAATTGATGACGAGCTGAAGCAGGTAAGGCACGTTTATATCTGACGATCAGACAAAACTTTCACATCAGACCAAAAGCTTCTTTCCTACTTGAAACGAATTTAAATTTCCAGTAGAAATGTCTGAATATATGGTCAGACGTTCAAAACTTAGATTTGAAATTTATAAAATTCATTATTTTCATTTGATTTACTTTTATTTTATTTATCTTTATTTAAGAGATATAAATAAAAATGAAAAGAAAGATTTTTGGCTTCGTTTCCTAATGTAAAATGACAGAATTTTTTGTGCACGAATTTTTTTTTCAACTTTTTATTCAACCGTTTTAAAATTGAAAAAGAAAAAAATTAAAAAATAGAAATTTTTATCTATCATTTGCATTCTAAAATTCGAATTCGAAAATAGATACAAGTAATTAGTTTTTGGCTTTATTGAAGAATTTCTTGAGTGACAGTTACGATTAAAGTGAAGGCCATTTTCACTGTTTTTCAACACAAAACTGCACTTAAAACATTAGAAAATTAATATTCGACTCATTTTGAAATCGTGTTCTAAATTTAGAAACAAAGTTCATCAAATTTTAAAAGGCCTTTAGAAGATTATTAATTGAAATGTATTTTTTAATAATAAAGGAGAATAAATATCCAAACTTTCAATAAAATTGTATTAATCCCAAAATGAAAATTACAAATAAAAAATTTTTTTTTAATTTATTGAAGAAATATTGAAGCGGTCAATAAAAAATATTCTTCGGTCATTTACCCATTCAAACCAATTTTTTATTAGCCGCAATCAATTTTAATCAATGGCGGTCAGATTGTGACCAATTTAAATCAGAATATTCATCTGGGAGTCTCGATAAATTTATCTTCATTTGCTTAATTGTCCAATTGTTAACACTTTCTCAGTTTTAAAATAGAATTGAATCTTATTTTAACTAATATTCATATTCTATTCAAATTTCAAAATGATTAATTAAAAAGATAATTCAGTTTTCGAATTAAATAAAAATTGAATAACTTCAACCCTCTACTTTTAGAATCTAGACTTAATTAAAATTGATATGCCTCAATTTTAAAATCCAATAAAAATTTATTAGCTCTCTTTGGAGAGAGAAATTGATCGGCTTGAACTTTTGAATCGAATAGAAATTTATTGACCTGTTTTTTTATAGAATATTCAGATTAAATTGAAAATAAATATCGTTTTTATTTTTTAGAGAAATCTGAAACCGGAAGGTTATCGATAAATTAATTTTTAGTGTTTTATTGCGCTTGAATTAACAATTACTCAACCAAAGCTTTCGTCGATTTGACGTGTTCATTCAGCTGACGCTGAGTAATAGAAGCCAATTAATGTTATATATATATATGTATATATTCTTCTATAGTCGTTGGCCCTCTGACTAGTTAACATCCACGGTCTCACGGTAATTTCTATTTTAGACGTAATTTTCATTATCACTGCTTAGTCGAACCAGAATCACTTTTAAGATTACGACCTTGCCAATTTCATACTGTGGCAGTTGGTTTCTTTTAAAAATTTTTTAAAATTATTTTAAATCGTTTTTTTTTTTTTATCTTTAAAAAATATACTTTTTGAATTTTCGCGGGAATCTAAAAATTTTTTCTAATGATAAAGCTTGTCTAATAGTAAAATCGATATATCGATTGTTAAAAGTAATAAAAATAAAAATACATTAGAGTTAAAACAATTGGCCTTGGGATAAAAATCAAACCATCTAAACATAACACCAAGAGAAAAAGCAAACGTCGCAATATAAATTTAATTGTTTTCAAGAGTATTATTTAAAAATAGAAAATATTCAACTATTCACAAATATGGAAGAATATTTAATTTAATAAAAAATAAATAATTGAATTAAATAAATTAAATTTTAAAAAGAATTAAATCAATAAAATAAATTAATTAAACGAAATAAAAATGAATAAACAATTATAAAATAGAAAAGGAAATAAAATTTGTTTATGATTTGACAAAAAATAATTTTTAGTTCTCTAGTTAGTTCTAATTTTTTAAATACGTTTTTAGCATCTCGGAATAGTAAAATGGCTCATTAATTTGAGCCAGAGAGATGAAAATTAAACTTGAGAGGATGGCTCTTAAGCAAATTGCTGTTACGTGCTGATTTTCACATTCTGGAAAAGAGGCTCTGAAGTTATAAAAGTTAAAACATGAAACACTCGTGATGCAGTCCCACGAGGTACAGACGTTCTTATGTTGCACAATAAAGCATCCGTCGAAGAAATGTATTCTTGGACTCATGTCAGACGTAAAACTACCGAAGAAATGGACAGGCTGCTCGATTTCAAATTTATTCAGAAACCTGAAAAACAAAAAAGAATTAGTAGGTATCGACAGAAAAAAAGAGTGTAATAAACAATTTAGAGTTTGGAAACTTTTTTATACTGATTCCAACTAGAGTCAATCAGAATTATTACTTAAAATTTTCTTAAATTAAACTAAATTGATTTACTCAAAGATTTTTAAGAGAAAAAAATGTTTTAATAAAAAAAATTGTTTGATTCTAATTTTAAAAATAAAAGTGGCTTGATTCCAATTTTTGAATCGTAGAAAGATTGTTTGAGTAAAAATAAAATTACCAGCGCTGAGAAACTAACAAAAATTTATTTTATTCCAATATTTGGCTCAAATTAAAATTTATTATCCAAGTAAAACTAATTTGTAATTGAGTCTCAAGTTTTTATTCAATGAATAATGATTTGATTACATTTCAGTATTTTGAGTTTAAATTAGATTTTACTGTTTCACTCGAAACAAGAGAATGGAATTATACTATTCTAATTAACACTTCATGAAAGTTTAATTAAAATTCACTTAGAAACAACAGTTTCAAATTAATTGCAGATTGGAGTCTAATTTTAATTTCAAAATCGAAATAGTGTCTTGTATTACAGTTTCTTTTAATTTTATAAATTAATTTTTTGGAATTTGTAATTTCAATGACCAGGTTTGACATTTTAAAAAGATCGGAAAATTTGTAGACCGGGAATTTTTTTCTTAGATTTTAGTAGCCATTTTATAATTCTAGAAATTCTAAAATAATTCTTAAATCCAATAGTTTAGATAAAGAGAAATAAAAAATTCTTATCAATATTTTTAAATTGTTTTCGCAACTCGATCTGATTTACCCCTTGTGATAATGCAAAATCCATAAATGTGAGGGAGCGTCTGCTTGTCGCTACTTTATGAATTATAAATAAACTGGAAATACTCTCTGCAAACAACACACCTTTCACATCAAAAGGAGAGCAAGTCATTCATTTTGCACTATTTGCAATTTAAGATAGAGACAGAAAATGATACTTTCGGACGATCTATTTTCATAATAAATTCCTCTCCTTGTTTTATTAATTCTCATAAAATAAAGATAAAAAAAATTTAAATACAATAATCTATAAAGGGTAAAAAAAATGCACTATTGCAGTATTCGTCGATAATTGATTTCTAGACCTAACAATTTTCTCTCCACCTGCTAACTTTCCCTAATTTAATTTTCATTTACCCAGCAATTTTCCTACGTAAATGCCTATAGCCTTTGTAGATTATTTGCGGTATCTTCATTACGTAAATCCCAACTTTCGATTATTTAAATTGCTTACTACTTCCACGTAATACGAAGTTAAAAACAATTCCGACTTTAAATTAATTTTACTTCTGATTAATAAACATTTCATTTTTTTGAAAGAAGATTCTATTTTTAATTTTTATAATTAAATTTAATACTGAAACTATTATAATCTGAAAATATTCATTCATAGAAAGAAAATGCATTTTGGTTAAAAATATATTTTTCTTCTATTTCAGAGTCTCGTGACTAAAAATAAAGTGCATGATAAACTACCATCGAGTGTGGAATAGAGAATGAACTCTTATCACAGAAACGAAATATCAATTCGAGTCAAGAAACTCTCATTCTATTTTTACTTCAAGTCGTGGATCAAAATTTTATTTTAGATCTTCTACAAGATAGTATAAGAATTGAATATAATGATAAAATAATAATTTCTAGAGCTATAAATTAAAATAATCTTGTCAAGAGAATTTCGGTCTTTAAAATAATTTACGACAAGACAAAACAAGTTATGATCAACAAAATTGCTTATTAACAATGTAATGTAGATAAACAAGTGTCTTGTGTATTATAAACTCATACGCAATTTATTATTATTATATTTATTTCTATTATTGTAGTATTACTATAGGTGTCTTCTCGGAATAGTTCAATGGCTCTGGGCCAAAATATTCCTCGTGATTGAGACGAGCACGTGAGATACGTACATCTTCCAATTTGTATTTATCTACAAGGCCCTCCAAAGTCGAAATCTCGAAAATTCCGCGATTCATTCCTTTTTTTCAAGGTGACCCCTGAATATTGATCTCGAGCTCAACCCACCACACGTAGTTCACCACTTCCTGGTCTTTATATCTAATATCTAACTCACGATCCAGCGCTTTTCTCTCTAATCGATAATTTATTCATGGATTTCGTACCCGATTGAAAAAGTGTTTTTAATTTTGGAACCAGGGTAAAAAATTGCTACGGAGGCTGGGACGCAATGTTAAATTTCAGATTAATTTGATTCGAATTTAAATGATAAAAAGTGAGCTACTAATGATTTTTTAAAATTATTATATCGAAATGAATCTATTAGTAATTTTCATTTCACTGAAACAAATGAAACTATTTTTATTTGACTTAAAAGGTAGAGCCAGTTAATTTTCACTTTGTGCAAAGATTAGAAAACATTATTTTTTTAAAGAGAGACTCAATCAATTTTAAATTAATTAAATTAAAACGATATTAAATTCCACTTTAAGTCCGGAATCGATAAGATTACATTTGATTTTCCTATTCTAAAAAGATGATTGAGTCGAAATCGAAATATCGTAGCGCTCATTTGAATTTGGTTTCGTTAATCGTCATGCTATCTCTCAGATAAAAAAAATTGTTAAACGTTCTAACTTTGCATAAAGGTTTTGCCCCGTGGGTAAGTTTTTTTTTATCGATTTTAAGAGAAAAATTTTTTGATGATGTTATGATTACTTGAATTTTGAGAACTGATAAACTGATAACGTTTTACAAAATGAGATTAAAATTAATTCATATTTTACGCAAAGTAGCGAACGATACGCATTTGTTTTTATTATTTTTAATTTTTAATAATATTTATCGATTTAAATTTTAATTCAAACTTTTAATGGCCTAATTTAAAATTATTAGTTTGAAGCTTTGCTTTTTTTGTGATTCTTCATTATATTTTCAGCTACCTTGGGACATGATCCACAGTCGACCAATGGGACTCCCCAGTCCCAGCAGCAGAATCTTCAACAACAACAGCAGCAATCAGGAAACGGATCGTGGATTTTGCGAGGACCCGGAGACCCAATGGGGAACAATACCAACGGCTGGGAAACCAGGTCGCCGTTGTACAAAGAGAAGGGCATGTCTGGAGGTCTGGGGGATGACGAAGACGGGGGTGGAGGGAGCGGAGGGTTGGAGGGGACGGACCCAGAGGAGAACAACCCTGTTCACCTCAAGAGACGGGTGGGACTCGTCAGTGGGGTGGCTCTAATCGTAGGAACAATGATCGGATCCGGAATCTTCGTCTCGCCGTCTGGCCTCCTCACTAGAACTGGAAGCATTGGTGTTAGCTTCCTGGTCTGGACAGCCTGCGGCATTCTCAGTCTCTGTGGGGCCCTCGCCTACGCCGAACTGGGTATGCCTTGCAAAAAAAAAGATTGTTGGATCCAAGTTCTAACTTCAAAAGTCAATTTCCTCGTCTTATTCAACAAATATTATGATTAGATATTTTTTCGCTCTATAGTACTTTTCTTTTTTGAACTAAAAATTTGTCTATAGAACGAAAAAATATTTAAGTTTAATTCTTCTTTTAAAAAACAAGTAATTTGAAATCAAACCTAAAATGTTAACTTTTCTTTTTTCGCAAAAAATATTTAAATTACAGCCTTTTGCGCTCTGTACGCATAATTCTACTTAAAAATTGAGCACCGAGAGAAAGCGAAAAAGATATTTAATTATAATATTTGTTGAATAAAGCTATTCCAATGAATTCCATTAAACTCGATGCAATGCAATTTCCGTCCCTATTCATTTCAACAAAAAATTCTGACTCGAAACTTTAGTATCCAATTCAAAAAATTTTTTTTTGCAGGAACCATGAACACCAGCAGCGGTGCCGAGTACGCCTACTTCATGGATGCCTTCGGGGCACCACCGGCTTTCCTCTTCTCCTGGGTCTCCACGCTGGTCCTAAAACCCTCGCAAATGGCAATTATTTGCTTATCTTTTGCCCAATATGCCGTGGAAGCTTTCGTCAGTGAATGCGATCCACCCCAGGAAGTCGTAAAGCTCGTGGCACTTCTGGCGATTGTTGTGATCCTCCTGGTGAATTGCTATAGTGTTAATTTAGCAACCGGAGTTCAAAATGCATTCACGGCGGCAAAATTGATAGCGATCTTGGTGGTGATCGTTGGAGGGTCGTATAAATTGATCCAGGGTAATACGCAGCATCTACGGGATCCATTCACATTCAGAAAGGATGTAGGAAACGACGATGGAAGTCTCAATATTGGAAAACTGGCGACTGCGTTTTATACGGGATTATGGGCTTATGATGGATGGAATAATTTGAATTACGTTACGGAGGAGATCAAGAATCCTTCGAAGAATCTACCTCGTTCGATCATGATTGGAATTCCTCTAGTGACCCTCTGCTATGCTCTGATTAACATCTCTTATCTGGCGGTCATGTCGCCTTCGGAGATGGTCGATAGCGAGGCAGTCGCAGTGGTAGGTTTTCTTATTTTTTACCTGGAAAAAATTTAAATCAATTTAAATGCGTTATAATAAATTTAACATAAATTATAATTAAGTTCAAATTTAATTACAATGATTTCTAATAAACATTAACGAACTGAATATAATTGTTTCAAGATGAGTTCTAATTAATTCAAATAAATTCTAATAAATATTTATGAATACTGAAAAAGTCGCAAAAAAGTAACCTTGCACCTCAAAAAGGAGCAAAAATAAAAGTGAGGCAATTCGAAGTCCATAATCCTGAAAAATATTTTTAAATGTCCTTCAGTTCAAAGAAAAATAAAATATAAAAGTTTAGATCTGCAAAGTGCAAACTATTAAAACTTGAATAAAAATGAAAATAAATAAAACATAAAATTTAGGCTTTTGAAAGTGCAGTAATTTTTAAGTTGATATTGAGAAGAATATAGCTACTAAACATAGAGACCATTGTAATTTATCTTATATAAAGGGAAGTCACGCGAGAGAATTTCAGAAATGAGTGTGGGAGGAAGCTTCTGCTGAGATTACATTTTATGAGTCGTAAAGTAGATCAGATTTATGTGGAATCAGACCTGAATTTGAATAGAGATGAAAGCTGAATATTTAAAAGCAGGTGGCTCTAAATAAAGGGATGAGAGATTAGATTACATTCCACGTGTAGGGGTTCTATTTTTGTTTTATTTATTGTACGTTAAATTTCCGAAGTTTATAATTTCTTTAAAAAGAAATTTTCTTTCTCAAAAGACTTTTAAATAATAATTAAAAGTTGTCCAAATTGTATCTATGAATTTAATATTTAATTCGAAATTTATTCGAAATTTAATTAAATTACCTTTCTTGTTTATTAATATTAATTATAATATTATTATTAATTTTAAACGATTACTTTTGAGTTTTTCAAATTTAAAATTATCCGAAGTACTATAAAAAAGTTTACATAAAAAATTATTTTTATTCTGATAAATTGATAGGGTTACAATTTTACAAATCCTTTTAATCTTCTCATAAAATAAAGTCGACTGTAAATATAAAAGCAGAATTAAATTATGATTGAAATAAACTAGTAAATTCTTGTTAAGACAGGATTTTCTACCTTTTCGAGTCATAAAATGGGAAATTAATTTCACTTCCCATAAATTTAGCTAAATATCTCAAATATCGCTTCTAATATGAAAGTTGAAATTACTTTTCAGACGTTTGGAAATCGTATTCTGGGTGTGATGGCTTGGTTGATGCCATTATCAGTGGCTGTGAGCACTTTTGGATCAGCGAATGGAACTTTATTTGCTGCTGGACGACTTTGTTTCGCGGCATCCAGAGAAGGACATTTGCTCGACTGTCTCAGCTACGTCCACGTTCGTCGCTTCACACCTGCTCCGGGTCTTATTTTTCATTCCCTCGTTGCAGGTAAATTATCCTAAAAATAACCATTTTTATTAAAAATATTTTCCTTAGAAAATGGATATTTAAAAATAGAAGCCTTAATGGCTTGGAAGATTTTCAATTGAAAAGAGTCAAAATTGAATGACTTCAGAATGAAAATTTAAAATTAGAGAATTAAAGAATCTCAAATTGAAGAAGAGCTTCGAATTAATTACCTAGCTGATAAATAATTATAAAATTTAATTTTCAGGTGCTATGGTGATGTCTGGCAACATCGACTCCCTGATCGATTTCTTTTCCTTCACCGCCTGGATATTTTACGGCGGGGCGATGCTCGCATTGCTGGTCATGCGAAAAACAAGACCGAATCACCCCAGACCTTATAAATGTCCGCTGATAATCCCCGTACTTGTACTTGGTATTTCGGCGTATTTGATCGTGGCCCCGATCATCGAAAAGCCTCAAATCGAGTACTTATACGCTACTGGATTCATCGGAGCAGGAATATTCTTCTACCTCCCTTTCGTCAAATACGGATACGTTCCCAAGTTTATGGGTAAATTAATTTTCGAGTTCAGGATTTTTATTCAAGTCTCACGGACTTTATTTTATCTATTTATACAAAAATAGATAAACCTAATTCTTAAATTATTTGTATATATTAAGGGTATTGGATGAAAGTTCTCATCTTAAAAGTCGATTTCCTAATTTTACTCAACAAATATTATAATTAAATCTTTTTTCGCCCTGTAGCGACGCTTCATTTTTAAATAAAATTATGCGTACAGAACGCGAAAGTCTATAGTTTCAATATTTTTTTTTGCGAAAACTGAAAAGTTAAAATTTTAGGTTTGCTTTCAAATTCTTCGTTTTGTACAAAAAATAATTAAACATTTTTTCGCTCTATAGACAAACTTCTAGTTCAAAAAAGAAAAGCACTATAGAGAGAAAAAAATATCTAATTATAATATTTGTTTAACAAAACGAGGAAATCGACTTTGAATGTTAGAACGTGGATCCAACACCCGTAAAACTATTTTCTTTTTTAATTTTCAGAAGGAGTAAACGCTTTTCTCCAAATGTTGCTCGAGGTGGCGCCGACGGCGGCAGCCTTTGACTGAATCAGGAGGCTCACGACGTTTTACAAGATGTAAAATCATTCCATTGCGGCATTGGAGACAGCAACGATACTTATTTTATTACAGAATATTTTTTGACGCGAGACAAGATACGATATTGTTACGCTCGAATGAGCCAAATAGATATCACGAATATAAAAAAATATTATTTTATTACTCGTTGTTCTTCCTATAGTGTAAATGTACAATATTATACCGAGCATTGTTGTTAGAAATAGCTCACGTTATAGCAACAGCAATGGAAAATTGATAAGAAAAAGAAAAATAAACTTTTTAATCCAACTTACTTCTCCTTAAACTTATTTATTCTTAATCAAATCAACTTACTCTACATTAATTGAATTTATCCCTAATTAAGAGTCCTTTTGAACTTTTCCATAGACTCCCAAAATTCCAGATTCCTTCTTGAATTTCCTTCTTCTTTTTGGTTTCTTCAAACTTTGTGTGACTCCTGAAACTGTTTTCTGTCGTTCCTCTTTCGCCTTTTGGAGTTTTTTATCGTTTAGTATTTCCTTGTAGTTTTTCTTCTTATTTCTTGGAGGTCTGGCTCCGAGACTAATTGCGAGGGCAACTTTTGCTTCTTGTGCTTTGTTCTTTTTAAATCCAGTTATCCCGAATTTGATGACTTCGAATCTGGCCTTTTTCATCTCGAGTTCTTGCTTTTTTCTCGGGTCCATTGGAGCTTTTTCCTGCTCAAAATTTTCGGAAATATCGGGTATAGGCTTTTTAACGTTTTCAGATGTAGGGGTTTCGGCTTTTTGTTTCTTCTTTGGTGCCTTGTAAGTCACGGCCTGAAAATTTTGGAGAGCCTGGTCCTTGTTTTTCACACAACGAGTTACTACGAAGTCCTCCATTTTTGGGCACTGAAACAGTATTTTGATTTGTAACGTAAGTATTATTTTGAAAGATTTAAGCGATTTATGTAACAAAGGCGATGAAGACGATAAAGACTCTAACCTCAAATCTTAATTTATTCATTTTACTCAAATAGCCAAGGTATATTTCAAATTGTAAAACTAATGATGTATAAAATTATTTAACTTTAAATGTTTTTATTATAGATTATTTAACATTCTTTCAGTTATATTTGTTAGATTTTTTCGATTTTTTCTCTGGAAATTTAAGGTTATGTTTTACTTTGACGGATAAGTTTCTCACCTTCAGAAATTGCAGTAACAAATCCAATTACTAATTAGTCTCTACACTAACACTAATCCTTTATTTACACAATTTGCAAACAATAATCGATCAAGACGGTAGATATATTCTCAAAAATCAAAAAAATAATCAAAATAAAATTTAATGTTTATAGGTTTATATTACCTTCATATCCTCCACGTGCAAAATTTAGAGCTTAGGTAAATGGCCACAGATGTCGCTGCGAAATTTGGACATGTAGGGATCTACCTTATCTGATATTATGCGTCAGTTTGTTAGTGTTTGTTAGTAAGCATCAGAGTAAGCATCATCAAATCATCAGTCAAAACTTTTTAAAACCTATTTTTAAAATTTAATCTCTAACTGAGAGATATAAAACTTATCTTAAAGTTTTATTACTTAATGTGAAAAACTCTTGGATTAATTTCAATTCCCGGTGACATCTCAGTTTTACCAAAATGGGTGGAGGAGATTTGGTAAGTAATTCTAACCTATAAAAAAACTGTCTAAAATATTAATTTCATTGATTTATTCGGTTATTTTACTAATTATTATATAAAGATGTATTTATTTAATATAAATACATACTCTTGATGTAAGAATATATCCCTAACTGAAAATACCAAATAAATAATGTTTTAAAAATATTTTTAGTCCAAATTGGTTTCAAGCATTTTGCAATAATTAACAATCAACATAGTTTTCTTTCAAAATAAGAAATTTTACTTATTTGAATAAGTTTGTGGAATTCCTGATTTAGATACTGAAACAGTAATATCAATAAAACTGAATTTTTGACATTTTCTTATTACTTTCGTTGTGAATATCGTGTTAATTTAAAGGAATTTCACAAAAATCTTCAAATCAATGGATATAATTTTAAAATATCTTTGATTTTTGTAACTATATCTTATTTTGAACTTTTTTTAAAATCAGAATCTGAAGAAATCATGGCATCCCTCGACAATGAAAAATATGGAAAAGGTGTGGAAGGCAGAGCAAATGGACAATCAAGAGAAAAAGAGGATTGCCGAATTGAGAAGAGAAATAGAAATGGAAAAAGACAGAGAAGAAATAAAAAAATTTGCCATGGACCAGGGGACAATCGAAAAAAAAGAAGATAAAAAGCTCGATTGGATGTATAACAAACCCAACCAATCAATTAATCGTGAGGATTATTTATTGGGAAAGAAGATTGATTCAAATTTTGAGAAATCAATTCAAGCCGAAAAAGACGCAGCTTTGAATCGAGCTCCTAAAAATCACGTAGAGCATGGTAAAAATATAAAATTTATGTTTTATTAAACTAAAATAGAAACATTAATAATTTAGGAATACTTAAAACTACAAATCATATTCTTTTAAATATTTTCTTATGTCATAATATCAATCATGTTTTTTTTTTTTTCAGAATGTATACCACCTTCGCTCAGATTTTTTTCCGGGAATGATCACGTCGATTTAGCCAGAAAACAACAAGAAGATCCCTTATTTTTAATCAAGAAAAAGGAAATGGAAACTCGTGCTCAGTTGTTAAAAAATCCAGTAAAGATGAAACAAATTCAACAAATGGTAAGTTAATTCTAAAATATTCTAAATCTTGGGAATTGAATTTAAATCGTAGAAATATTTCTAACAAATATTTTATTTTCAGCTCAAAGAAGAAAAGAAAAAGAAGGAGAAGGAGAAGAAATTGAAGAAACAAAAAAGCGATTCTGAATCAGATAGTGATAAAGAATTGGATAATTTGCTAGCAGCAAAGTACAAAAAATTAAAGGACAAAATCGACGAGGAGGATTTGATCAAAAATGTGAAAAAGAAGAAGCACGAGAAGAAACGAAGCCGGAGGGACGACTCTAGCGACTCTGATAGTAGTTCAGAAAGTGAGACCGAAAGGAAACGTAAAAAATCTAGAAGAAAAGATAAAAAATCAGAGAGGAAAAGTAGAAAACGAGACGAGAGTAGCGATTTTGAGAGTCCTGATAGAAAACACAAAAGGAAGAGAAAAAAAAGGAATAGTAGCGATTCAGAAGAAAGGATTTCAAGTAAGAAGGAGAAGAAAAGTAAAAAACGAAGAAATGAATCAAGTGATTCAGAAGAAAAATCGAGCAAAAAGGTTAAGAAAGATAGTCGAAGAGATTCAAGTGAAAGAAGACCTCCAAGAAATTTCGGTTTGATGGTAATTACTTTCTTCTGTGTTCGTAGAAATAGTTCTTCTTCTAGATAATCTTGTTCATTAAATTGATTTGTTCTTTTTTTTTTACAGAAAGCCGACGGAACAAAAATTGCTATTAATCCAAGAAGTTTTACTCCCGATAGAATGAAGGTTTCAAAAAGGACTGAAGAGAAAGAAAAGAAATGGGTTCCACCTAAGAGGGAAAAACTCTCGGAGGAAGAAAAGGAAAGAAGGAGGTTGGAGATGATGGAAAATGCTTCATGGCGTGAAAAAGATCGAGAGGAAAAAGTTCGAAGGCATCGAGAAGAAGCCAAAAAAGAAGAGGAGAGCACGAAATCGTTTAGCAAGGATTTCTTGATGTGAGTTTACAGTTTTAATAATTAAGGAGATATTAACTGCGGTGAAAAAATAACTTATATTATTTATATTAATAAAAAAATTTTTTTTTTAGAAAACAACTAGCTGCAGCAGTCGAAGTCGAAACTCTCGAGTCGAGAGTAAAATCAAGGAAAAATAATATTCAACGTTCGAATCGCCACATGAATACAAATTTCGCTAGGCGGTAACGTCTTTAAAATTCAGGCCCTATCAATCGTTTGCTTACTTTTTATCCTATCTTCGGAAATATAATTGATAAATGGTATGAAAATCAAGACGACTTTGTACATACATTTTAAAAGTAGGTTGCAAGTAGAATTGACTAATTAAATATTTTGTCGCCCAAATACTTTAGTTATTTTCGTTTCTCCTCAAATTAGAGAAAATTAGTTATTAATTGTAATATTCAATTTATATCAAAATATAAATAGTTTTGAAATTTTATCACCGCTGTCGCAATAAAACGTCCTAATTTAAATTCAAAAGCGTGGAGTTTGATTTTTACCCCGACCGCCTTCCCCTTTTTTCGATATCTCTGCTCTCCTTCTTTTATTAATTGGATTTCTGGGATTGAAAATTTCGAACCAATCTTCGCCCTTCAAATTAGCATCTTTTGCTGAAATGGGAGCTTTTTGCTTCGGCCAAGGACAACCAAGAATGCAGTGCTATAGGGGCTCTGGTCTGCTTCTGAACGGCTCTGCGCAAGATCAATCTTTTTTTGGCCTTTGACTGCTAGATGATCATCTCTTTGACAAGTTTGTCGTGCCTTTTCGTGCCTAAAGCACTTTTACTTCTAAAAACAATCATAACAATCTTTGCATGCCATATATAACTTACAATTTGACATTCTTGATCCCATCTTTGTACTCCGAATCGCTGTCGGGATTCTTGATGGAATTTCGGAGAAATAGAAAATGTTTGTGTTTTTAATCGAGGAAAATTGGAAGGATTCGATGCACGAGGCGAATATGGATAAAGGATTCGAAGGAACTTGAAGGAAGGATGATAAACTTCATACAGCAACGATGATGTAAACAACGTCAATAAACTGATAAATTAACACGAATTTCGTAATTACTCTTCAAGTTCGACAATTGAGGGAATGTAAGTTTAAGTATTAGTCGTTCTTTTGAATTCTAAAATAAATGGAATGCAAAATATTTTATAGAAAAATATTTTTGATTGATTAGTTTCATAAAGTTTCATAGTTTAAAACATAACCTATAATCGGTATATAATCGTTTGGAATCATTATTTCTATTGTTGATTTTCCATAATATATTTTCTAACATAGCTCATTAAATGCAATGTGGTAATAATCAATATATCGGGGAAAAAATTAGATTAAAATTATGTATAGTAGATATTAAATAATTAAAAGAGAGCTTTCTTTTTTTCAAGGATTTTGGAGTCAAGCTTCAACAAGCGAGGATCTTCAACGAATAAACTATATTGAACATATTCTCTAAATATCAACACTTGAGAGTTCGAATTATTTAACGAAAGTAAGTTCAAATTTTCAAGTTTTGAGCTACCTTCAAAATTCGAATTCTTCACTTTACTTAAAAAATATTGCAATTAGATATTTTTCCCTCTGTAGTGGTACTCATTTCTCAAATAAAATAATGTGTACAGAGTGAAAAATGTCTAGTTTTAATACTTTTTTTTTGTAAAATGAAACTCTTGAATTCACTCTATAGACACATTTTTGTTCAAATAAAGAGTACGTATACAGAGTGGAAAGATATCTAATTCTAAGAATTGCTGAGTAAAATGGGGAAATTTAATTTTGAGATTAGAATTTTAATCTAGCACTCTTAAATATCATTATTTTTGTTCTAGGACAATAAATATGGCTCAACAAGAGACGAATAATTTAACAAGGGAAGACTTTGACGCAGGGCCTTCAAGTTACAATGAAATCGAGCCAAATCTCTACTTAGGAAACCTGACAGCCGCAACCGACGTGGAATGGTTGAAGCGAGCTCAAATCACTCACATTCTCACGGTAGATTCGTGTCCTTTGCCAAGGAAAATACAATGTCTCCCAGACATGACGTGGAAATACATCCAAGTCACGGACATGCCTCGAGAGGACTTACTGACCTACTTTGAAGATACCTATCAATTTATTCTCTATGCTTTGGAACGTGGTGGTAAAGTTCTCGTACACTGTTATTTCGGAGTTTCCCGTTCGGCTACTCTAATCATCGCCTTCATGATGAAGAAGTACAATATGAGCTTCTCAAAAGCTTTTGAGACTGTCAAACAGAAAAGGCGATTTGTAGGACCGAACCCTGGATTCCTAGCTCAGCTGAAACTCTACGAGCACATGGATTTTAGCATAGATAATACCAACATCCAATTTAAATTGTACAGGCTCCAAATCGCAGCTGATAAGGTCAGGAAAGCTAAAATTTTGCCCCAGAACTTCATGGACCTAATAAAATCGGATCCAGCTTTGACTACCGTTAGGCCAGAGCCGACAGTTTATCGTTGTAAAAAGTGTCGAAGGATTGTGGCAAATGCTAGCAATATTTTACCTCACGCACCGAAAGAGAAGCAGATTTGGCGACATGTGAGTACCAAACGTCACGACAAACCGTCGAAGCAGATAATAAGTCTTCAGATGCCAGAATCTGCGAAACAAGAAGAGGAGAAAACAACCGAAGTATGCAACAAGACTTATTTCATAGAACCTTTGGCCTGGATGCCAGACATAACGCACAACGTGGAGGGAAAGCTCAACTGTCCGAAATGCAACTCAAAGTTAGGTGCATTTAGTTGGATCTCAGGGTGTCAATGTCCTTGTGGCAGCAAAATTGCTCCCGCCTTTTACCTTGTACCTTCCAAAGTCGACTGGAGCAATGCTGTGCAAAATGTACAGTCAACTGTTTAGAAAAATTGTTTAGAGATTATTTTTCAAAGTCAGGTAATTCGAAATCAATGCTTGAAATCAAAACTTGAATAAGACTTGTTTTATCTTAAGTTTGAGTTGAGAAATTAAGAAGTTAAGTTTCGTCTAGAATACAAAATCATTCCGATTTAATTGTTTAGATCAAAATTGCGAAGGAAAGGATAATTTTTTTCCAGGGAATCTTGCAATTCTGTGTCAAATGAGCAAACACATTTTTATTGCTATTTTTCCGAGGTGTTTCAAGTTAAAGTTTATGATATAATTAGCGATATTTAAATTGTGAATTGTAGTACGGTATAAAATACGTATTCACGCTAGAAGTAAATAACGTAAAGTAGTTCTTCTTGTCGAAAGTATTTTATATTCTTAGTGCTATAATATAATTTTTGACAATTTGATAAAATTTAGAATTTATTAGCAATGACATTGCATTCTGATAGTTTTTGGCAGAATTCTGAATTTTGCAAAGAATAATAAGAGTTCTTCTTTCTAATTACTGTAAGTAGTTTTATGCTGTAGAAATATTGCACAAATTTTTTTATTGAATATTAGGAGTAATAATTTGTCAACAAAAAATAGGAATGTCAAAAATTGTTGTCTTTAAGTAAGCTTCCTTAAGAGAATTATAAAATTTAGTTTTCTAATTTTTTTCATTTATGAAAATATAAAATAGGAGAGGGACCAAGCTAAAATTTGAAAAATAAAAGAATTTCGATAATGAAGTATTTAAAAATTAAAAAAAAAAAGTTCAAATTTTCCCTAAGTGCATTTAGATTCTAGATTCTAGAAGATGTTTAGAAAAAAGATATATTGATGTTTGTATTCTAAATGCATTTTTTGTGTAATGCTCATTTGATACAGAATTCGTCAAATGTTTATTGAAGTTTATTACAGCTTCTTCGTAGCTTCCTACAATAAGACTAAAAATCGATTTCATTACGGTGTTTTCGATTTTACACTATTCTAATAATGTGCCAATCTGTTATAAAGTTGTATTATAATATTTACGACTTTAAGACGCTTTTTTTGTCAGATTATGAGAACTTCAAATTTTAATGTTTATATCGCATCTCTTTATTATCACTGTTCTACATAATATAAAGTACTTCGTTGTGATGCCTACTGTTTAACTTATAACAATCTTATAATATATATGTACGTATTATAATTTGTTATTTCTTTAATTCTTCGCGATATAGACTATGAAGTACCAATTTTAAATTACCCTGTTTTTTCAGTCCTTTTGAAGTCTAATATTATAATTAGTGTACCACGTAACATCACTTTGGTTGAAAAATCCTTTTAACCCTTTAATGCATTAACATTTTTCAGAGTTATTAAATATTTAATAGAAATTGTGCTTTTACTAAATTTTTATCGGCCTAAACTAATAAAATTAAATAAATTAAGTTTTTCAAAGAAATATAATAAAGATTTGAGACTTACGCAATTGCCAATCAAAAGGTAAAGTCTTATCTGTTTTTATCAACAGCAATGGAATTAAAATATCTTTTTAAAGAAAGTAATCCTCATTAATTGAAAATATCACAGGCTTCACAACTCAAAATGCTCTCTAAACAGGGGAAGTAGGGTGATTTTTTTATGAAAATAAGGGAATAATGATAATAATAATAATACATTTTCTCGAATAAACTTAATACGGGTATTATACTCGTAATGAATTCAATTTTAAATACTTTTTGAAAAAATAGTTTACTTTTCAATCAGAAGATGGATTTTCATTTAAAAATGATTGAATTTTCAACTAAAAAAGTGAATTTTCACCGGAATAGCTGAATTGGCATAAAAAAAGATTAATTTTCGTATAGGTTTTATTGATTCAGTTCGCATTTAAGCAGGGCTGCCACACAGTCACTTTTAGTCACTTTTTTCTTACAAGTCACTTTTTAGTCACTTTTTTAAAAGAAAAAGTCACTATAAGTGACTTTTTTAAGAAACAGTCACCATAAGGTACTTTTTTAAAGGAAAAGGTCATTTTAGAGTTTTTAAACCTATTAGACTC
>JAUESH010000047.1:3639960-3661956 GCA_032275165.1 Synergus magnus
AAAAATATTTATTATTGTGAGCCTGAAGTTGCGGAAAATAAATTTGCTCTTATGGTAATTACCACATGCCCTTAAAGAAAATTGTATTTTTGTAACATGTTATTCCAAAAATATCAAGTCTATCTAAAGAAAATTGATTCCTTTCCTTTGGAAAACTCCCACTAACCAACCCACTGGCCTCCCCCTATAATAATAATTTAAATATCTTTAAAAAAGATTTAAAACTGAATTTTTCACTTACCAACAACATCACAAAATTCTTCAAATGATTCACAAGGCAACAGTTCATCTCTATAAGTTGCCAAAACGCGTTCCGAAGCTTTGAGCAAAGCCTCGTCATTGTGCCTAATATATTCAGCTAAAATTGACGGCCATTGATCGTCCGATGAGACGCTGGCTTTCTGTAAAAGTTAAATAAAAAAAGACATTAGTGTCAGAGTTTTTAATTCTTACGAATTTGAATTCTTTCAAATCTAAAAGCTTTCCAATTAATTGACTTCTGTTTCAATGAAGAAGTCTTTAACTTGAAAGTTCTTAAAAAAGCACTCAAATTTGAAAACTTCGGAAGTTTTTTTACGCACCTTGAAAAAGTTATTGTATATGCAGTCGACGAGACCGAAAAAGATGAGCACACTCTTGTAAACTGAGTAGTCTTTCACAGTAGCGTCAGATAAAGTTTTCGTAGACGAAATGGGAGAAATATATCTCTGTTGAGCGAGGATTATAAGCCTCTTCAAATGGGTGACTTTGTATATATTCCATTGGGCGGGCGTCATTATGAGGAGTGAGAGAGTGCACTGGTAAAACGGTCCATCAGCTTCGTAACAACTCTCGAGCCACGAAGAATTGGCAGATGATTGTAAATAGGACATGTGCGTCTTCTCTTCTCTCGATGCCGATCTTGTTCTGCAAAATAAAAAGTTCAAAATTGAATAAAGCTCTGTAAATTTATAAAAAAGAGATACTATTTCATTAACTTAATAGCATATAAATTAGAACTTACGTGTTGATGACGTAGAGAGCCATGTGAATAAGGTAAGGTATTATGTGCATGTTTGATTGGGGTCCACCTCCACCCGTGTCCTCGTGGAAGCTTTTTTCCTGAGCAAATCGCAGGAGGAGCAATTTTAAATCGTGGATCGTCGAGGAGTAAGAAATGTCGCGATGTCCTGTACATTCCTGCAAATAAGTATTGTGTCTCGCCAAGCAGCTCGCAAACGCAGACTCAGGAACTTGAGGTCCCCAAAGTGGCAGTAAACCGTTGCACTTGGTGTTGGCATTTTGCAAAGCGGCACTCTCCCATTCATCCCTCGCTCGTGCTAATCGAACTGCTGACATGTGACAATCGACGTGTACCACATTAAAGTGAGTAACTGTAGTGTAGCCAACAGTCTTCCTCTGCTTCGTCTCGAACTCCTCGACGTTGCAGCGTTTCGTAAAGGTGTAGATTCCCAGGACCATATTGGGTTTGAACTTGTATCCTTCCCTGCAGATGACACAAACAAGTCCCGTCTCGTCTCCCAAATCCTCCATTTGCTGAAGAATCGTCCCACTCGCTGTGACTTGACCTTTATCATTCGTCCTCATTCCTAGAGCTCCCAACTGTCTCTCCCTCATTGCCATTGCCAGCCTCTTCTTCTCACTCCTTGTGTGCTGTCTTGCCTCTTCGATCAACTCCGACACTGTCTTATTTGTACAAAGTGCTTCTAACAAGTTCTCTGCTAGAGAACCGACATGTTCATCCGAAGACACCTGTTCCAATCTATGGATAATGCTGATAATCGCTTGCGAGACTGCTAACTGTGTAGGTTCATGATCCGTCGCCAGACCCGTAAGGAACCTCAAGATATATTTCAAAGCAGGCTTCGATATAAACTCCTTGAGTTCATCGCTGTCAGTCCTCAGTAATGTAGGTTTCACACAAGGAGCATGCATCGTTATGTACTCAAAAGCGTCCTTGACAATGCCCATTCCAATAATATGATCCTTTAATGTGTTTCCAATCGCGTTTCTTTCAATTCCCTGGGTCAGAATACAGAACAACTCCAACTTCTGTTCATCCTCCGTTGTATGTTCATAATCGAATTTATAAAAGTTCAACACTGGCTTAAAATAGTCGCACAACAGAGCCATTTTCTCTTCATTTCCATAAGTCAGAGCAGCCAAAACCCTCGCCAGGTGCAACAGAACACTCTGACTCTGCCTCACTGCTGCTGATTGTGTGCAGGACAAGAGCGCCTTGATGTGATCGACTCCTCCCAAAGTCTTGGAAAACGCTTCGAAGGAATTCAAAGGCTGAGCAGCGGCGTTCGCCAAAATGTTCTCCATGATATCCAGCAACTGCTCTGTGACTTTAGCCTGCAAATAAGAACAATTTGTATGGTTAAATTCTTTCAATCAGAGCCTTAAATCTAAATAAATTAGAATTTGACCTAGAAAAATGAGACTGACGTCCTTACCTGTGAACTGTCTGATTCTGTTTCCAAACATCTTTGAAGAACATCCAATAATACAGAAACAGCTTTTAATTCCGGTCTGCTGAGAACCTCCTGGTTCTTCTTGACCTTCACTGACAGACGGAAAAGCTTCAGAAGAACTTGGAGCAAAGGTCTTGCTCTACTGACGTCCTGTATCGCTGCAAGTCGATCCAACATCACTTCTAATCCTCCACAATCTGCCAAAACGTTCGCCATTTTGTACACCTCCTCGTTATTAACTTCCTGTTCGGTGTTGGCGTTCAAGGTCTCCACAAATTCTTCCGTAGCGTCTCCAAGAAGTCCTCTCATTCGGTAGACAACCCTCATCGCGTCGCACTCGCCACCCTCGACCACCCAAATCTTTTTGTACACCTCCTTCACTGGCAGGTCGAGGCTGATAATTTTGTTATTTACAAGAAGCTCCATTCCATTATCGTCTTCCAAAAGTGCGACGAGTTCACAATCCTGACAGATCTTATTTTTCACGTCTCTCATCAAAGGACCAAGTCCAGGTTCCAAACTGCTGTAGGGATTGCCCAACATTCTTCCTTGAAGGAAGTCCTCTTGCTGAGGATCTTTTTCCAAAGTGAGGAAGAATTCTCCGACGTCGTTCTCCTCCGGGTAAATAATCGAGCAAAGCCTTTCGAAGATGAAGACGGGCGTTCTCACATCCTGTGGACTATACTTCTGAACAGTTTCAACGCAAACCGCCATAAACGCCTTCGTCTCTGCCTCTGTTCCAGTCGTCATCTCCTCCAGAAGTTCCAGAAGCTTTTCCTGCGTGTCATCAATCAACCTCGTCCTCTGGACTACCAATCTTCTCAAAGACAAATAGCCATTAAGAACAGCACCAACGAGTCTTCCTTTATAATGCTGCTTGATGTTATCTTGTTCAAGGAAAGTGGCCAGAAGCTCTGTCAACATCTTGAGCGAATAACCCTGAGCGAGATCACTCGTGAGGGTTGTCTCCTCCAACCGATGCAACTCCTCTATCTCTCTAGTCAGCAACTCAGCTAGAAGAGTCAAAACTCCTCTCACCGCCAGGAATTGTTTCCAGGGAGATTGTCTAATCAGACTTTGATAAAGGGATAGAAACTCTGCGCTACTTTCTCCCGCCGTGTGAACTTCCTCCAGATAATTTGTCAAAAGAACCAAAAGTTCCTTCTTTCGCTCCATTCCTTGACAAAGACTTTCCACCATCGTGCAGGCAACTTGTCTCGCGAGTCTTGAACTAGGATTAAAAAGAACTTCCTTCAACCAGGCTTCATCGACTAGCTTCAACGGTTTCACATCCCTCAGACGATGACATCTGTTGTGCCAACGATGTCCGTATTTTTCCATCAGGTAAACAATCCTTGCTTCTTCTTTCGTTAATTGTTTGCTGGGGCCTGCTTCCGACTTCCTCGATGGCATTTTCTGCAACCAGTCAGTGTAAGTGTGTTTCGAATCACCACTCAACCATTTTCCAATATCAATACTAATCCCCGGTGGCGGTTGTATCGTCGCTAGAGATTCTACATTCTTGTCCTTGTTTTTCTTCGAAAGCGGTTGTTCTGGCTTTATCACACCCTGAAGGATCTTCATACAAGGTAGGATGATACTTTCCATCACGACAGGGCTCTTTGAATCCTTACAAGCAAGTAAGAAAAGCTGCATCACACATCTGAGTTTCTGTTCCCAGCATGAATCTTCTTTCTGCACCAAAGCTGCAAGAAGTGACATTTCGTGGCGAACTGCCATAGATAAGTCGTGAGTGGCTACTCGACCTTGTAGAGTCATCGTGACTCTGTTGGCTAAAAGCGAGCAGAGTTCCTTCGTCGAATCGATGTTGTCTCTCGTTACCAGGCAGAGAAGCTGTCGAACTTCCTCCTGAACTTGAACAGTTCCTTTTCTTAAATTATTTTCTACCAGTTCTTGAATAAGTCCTTGTTTGCACAAAACTTCCCTTGCAGCTGTGTTGGTTGCCAAAGCTCGGAGAAGCGTTAAACAATGTTCTGTCGCTGCAGAGGCACAGCCGTAACATCTTCCCGCATTCGGAGCGATCGGTTCATCCCTGACTGACCCATCAGAAGTGGAGGCTTGATGATATTGTACCACAGTCTGCCCTCTTTGGTTTCTATCATAAGCAACTAGTTCCTTCCGACAGGCAAGGACTCGCTGAATGATCTTGCTTAGTTCCTCAAACGAAGTTTTGCACTCCCCGCAATACTTCTGGGCAAGTAGTTGAATCGCTCTATTAACTTGCGTGCTTCCAGCGACTTGGACTCCTTCTTCCAAACTTCTATCTGAACGATGCTCGGAGATCTTCACGAGGAACATCTCCAGGGTTGGCTTATTCGAAATCAAACTCTTGTAAACTCTGTCCGCTTTTTCTAAAAGGGTATTAATCGTCGCGACTGTTTTCTTCCGATCATCGTCGCTTTCTATAGGATCAACTGCACAACAAGGTCTTCCAGTTAAGGTATAATCAAACTTTGCATATTTACAAAAGCCACATGCATGACACAAGAACGGATCTTTCTCGTCATAATTGATCGCCCGACATTTGTGGCATTGGAAAACATTCTCTCCACAGTTGGCACAAACTCCGGGATTTGCGGGAACACTGGCTGAGCATCTAGGACACTGGAGAGTTTCTGAAGAGGCCTGGATGTTCTCATAGAAATCAGCATACTCGATCATTAAATTACAAGCCACTATTGGCAATGGGAATTCTATTTTAATCTCGGTCTGGCCCTGGGCGAGAGTAATTTTCTTCGCCTTGTGCCACATTGCTGGTTTGTTTTTCAACTCGACGACAGCTTGGACGGATCTGTTATTGTAGAAAACGTTGATAGTCCGAACCATCTTTGTCCTCTTCAAGTCTCCAATTCGCAAGATGATGCGACTGATCGTGTGACTGCCCACGAGTTTAACAATTTGAGTGGTCGTCGTGAATTTCGAGTCAACTTTGATTGAGGACAGTTTGATCGTCGACATTGGTACCTCAGGGTTGTTGCATACAAGACACGGCTCGCTTTCTAGATAGTAGCCATCGAGTTCCACGAATTGAGCGAGATTGGCATATAAATTTGCGTTTGGATGCCGGGATAATAATTGATTCTGCGCGTGAAGAACTGCGACCGCTTGTTCCATGTAGGCATGCATTTTATTCCCAGTGTGAGGAGTCTTGAGAGAAAAGTAGCCAAGAAGATCTACAAATTGAGCAGCTTTTCTTCCATACATGGGGAGAAGAGGCCACAACCGCCAGAGAAGGTCCAGAAGGATTTCCTGGTTTGATGGACCACAGTTTTTGTAGATAGCGAGAATTAAGGAGTGAGCTTGCCAGCGAACGTTGGTGTTGTTGGCTTCCAGGAGGAATGTCTGGATGAATTTTGTGAGAAGGGCTGGAGAAACTTGTTGTTGAATCTGCTCGACTAGGGAAATACACTGGGCTTCTTCGAATTTTGCTTCGGTGTCAGAATCTTCAGATTTCTCGCGGTCTCTTCTTTCTTTTGTAGTAGAACCTGATTTCGAGTCCTTGGTTTTAGTGTCTTTAGATTTGCTTGAACAAATCGCACATTGAAGTAACTGGAGAACCGTGGGACTGACGCCTTCATCTAGAAGAGTTGAAATAGTGAAGAGGTACGAGAGAACTGTGTTTTGCTTGGAGCAAAATCTTTGCCAGTTTCCGGTTCGACTAGTGGCGACTTCAACGCAGCACTTGAGGTGTTCTATCAGCTCGACAAGTGAGTCGTAAGGCAAATTTATTGAGATTGGTTGGGACTGGAGGGGATCATAGCCTCCGGTGTTGCAACATTGTTGTACTGACTGTACATGAGATACTAAGGAGTGTAAATCTCTCAATTGGCGATATTTCTCCTTATTTCCGCAGATGAAGAGCAACAATTTGCGAACCTGTCTTCTCACGAAAGGAGTTTGGTAAGACATCATATATTCACAAAGGTAGTAGTACCATGCCTGATGTTCAAAAGCTGGTTGTAGAGCAGCATTCTCAGCATATTTGTGTACTTGGTAAGGCAACTTGAGTGCCATTTCAGTTAATAATTGAGGATAGGGTTCGAAAACATCACTCGCATGACCTTTGACGTACTGCTTTAAGAAGAAAGGTGACATGTCAGGAGGAGAACTGATGAGGTGATCTCTGAGCAACTGTCCTCCAATTATATTTCCAGATTCTTCAGTCGAGGTATTTTTCCAGTATTCGAGTAGGGCTTTTAGCAAATTCAAGCAGTAGTCAATAACCCCTGCATTGCTTAGAATAGCTGCTGCTGTCTGAGATACGAAGTTTGGATTATCTGATTGGCCCTTTGAACTACATTTTGACCTCGACATCAAAACACTCAACAAACGCATTATCACAAGATGGACTTCTCTTTTATTGCTGCGTTGACAAATATCACTGGTATCAGGATTGTCCATTTCCAGTTCTTTCACCAGAACATGTAGTAAACTCTCAACACAGGCTTTGTCCCTTTCATCTTGACCGTCCAGATCAGATGTAAGCATTAGAATCACCTAAAAATTTAAAATAATAGTCAGCCATTTATTTCCACGCCTTAATCAGAACATTTAATTTGTTAATTAAGGTTGGTAGTTACCTGCATGAAGGGAATTGCGAGAACCCCCGAAACGTTCAAATCAGGAATAAACTGCATTAGTTTATCTAGTAACAAGACTCGCACATCGTGGAGATTCGCTGTATTTTCTCCAAGAGTATCTATCTCTTGAATTAATACTCGTTCTCGTTCTTGCTCTTGTCCCTCTTCTTGTTCGATAGCCTAAAAAGATATATGGATTGTGTAAATTAAATTGTAAGCTCTGTATAACTGATAAATGTAACTTGACAAAGGTAGAAAAATTTGTTCAAATAAATTAAGAAAACGTACACTGAAAGTCGTTGGAGCACCGACGGAACTGGTTTCGGAACGAGGTGGCTGAGCGATATTCATAGGAGGAATGCTTTCAGGAGCATTGTCTCCATAAGCTGAACTTCTCCCAGAAACATTGTGTTCTCCAGTTATGCTATCAACTGCACTACCTCCCGATTCACTTCCACCGCTCTCACTTCCTTTACTGCCACCGCTTCCACCGCTTCCTCCCTTTTTCAATAAATCAAATTTAAAAACCAAGGTTCTTCTATGTTTCACTTTTTGAATTCAGATTAGAGAGCGTCCATCAATTACTTAGAACTTTTAAGAGGCAGGTCAATTTGTAAAATTTTGCACGTAAAGTTAAAATTAACTAATTCTAGTTTATAATGTACCTGTAAATTTTACAAAGTAAAGATAATAAAAATTAATAAAAATCCTTACTTGTTCCGCTGGCGACGTTCTTAAAGTACTGCCTTCAGTTGCTGCAGTTGAGCCTTCATCATCAGAACCTCCAGCAGAAGCAGTTGTATCTGAATAATGACTTCCTTCCTGACCCTGTAAAATAAAACAATGTAAATTTATTATTTTAGCAAAGGGAATTGAAAAAGTGGGAATAGATCTCATGGGATTTCATCAGATGTAATAAAAATTTGTAAAAACAAGTTCTCACCATGACGGCGACGTTTAATCTTTCGACAGCATGCGAGAGACCTTGCACAGCAAGAGCCTGAATTCGCTCCAATTCGGGTCCACTTAAATTCTCCAAACCCTGAAGCCCTGGAATATTAGCCAGACCCTGTTGGAATCCTTGCTGAGGACCTTGATTATCTGTGCCTCCCTGCTGATCCTGCAAACTCAGGGCGATTGCCAATTCTACCATGACTTCGTCATCATCAGCTGGAGCCATATCCATCAGTTGTGGAAATGCACCTGGTCCAAGAAGGGCTTCCAAGGGATGATTTCCCGCTCGACCTCCTGCTGCTTGGTTTCCATCTTCACCCAGCAAACCCATCGGATCCGCAGCTTCTATCTCATACTGTTGCTCCGTTTCGGCGGATTCTTGAGATGGTTGAGCAGAGATCGGTTCTGATTTTTCCTCTGGTTCCATTGGAGCACCTGAAAAAATATTTCACATCTTAGAATATATACCAAATATGGAAGAGTGAAAGGTGGCGAAAAAGATGGAGAAAAAGAGGCCAGTTCGAAGCCTGTAAAATTATAAATAAATTATAAAGAAATAAACCAACCTGGAGTACTGCAATGAGGCGGACTCGGTATATAAACCTTTCTTCGTTTGTACCGAGGCCTCAATACCCTGATAATCGCGTGTTTGGCACTAAAGCTGATACTAGTGTCGGAAGACAGTAGTAATTGGAGGTAGAGTTTCGCGGCTAGAGGAGTATTTCCTTCAACGTCGCAGGTTGTAAAAGCGTGAATTATTTCGACGATTGCGTGGATCGTAGCTTCCGTGTGAGTTAATCCAGGAACTACGACAGGAGCCAGGGCCATATTTTTTGGATAAGCTGTATGCAACGCCCATAAAACGTCCATCAGTTGCACCACCAAATGCTGATTTTTATCCAACGTCCACTGCGAATCTAGTCGATCTTTCTCGAAAACTGGTACTAAAAAAGAAAGAAATTGAAGTTAAACGTTATGAAAAGATAATTTAAATTTTATTCTGCCATGTAATAATTTTCTAAAGAAACTTACTGCTCGATACATCAATAGGTTTCGATCCATGTTGTTCTGCAAATTTCGCTAAATTATTCGGACGAGCGACTGCGATGTTTCTCACAATAAGAACAAGCCTATAAAAGTTTTCAGCATCAATGTTACGTGGATCGCTGATTTTTTGCATCGAGTTCAAAGCCTCGAGAACATGCGAGAGAAGAACTTGATCCTGAAATAAATACAAAAAAACCCTTATTATTATTCTGCTAGTTCCTTGCACAAATTTAAGAAACAAAATATTCGTTCCCTTACCTTGTGAGAGTGATAGGACGATTTGGAATTATGTAGAGCAGCCAAAAGTGCAGTCGTGTGAATTTGCACTTTTGGTGGTGTGGGTAGAGTCAAAAGATTCGATGCCACCTCGACTGCTGTAGATCTCAGAGATGTTTTCGTATCATCGTTAGAAGAGAGGGTGAATGACGAAACAAGAACTTCGAGGATGCTAGATGTCATTCTGTAATAATATAAATATTTTATGAGAAAGGAAGGAAATGTTAAATGATGCGATGACGAGGAAACACTTGTGTACAAAAAGTACACTAATGAGTAGAAAAAGGAATACTACGGGGAATTTCAATTTTCTTCTTACCTTTCGATATTCACAGAATCATCCTTTGTTGGTCTGATGCATTTTGATATAAAGAAAAATGATAAATTTTGTATAAAAATTTTTCTTGAAACTAGACAGCAAAAGCCGTTTTTCTATTTAATTATTCAGATCCGATGTAAATATTCACAATCGAAAATTCCTTATAGTAAAATACGAAAATAGAGTAAGGAATTTTTGAATAAGTCATTTACTTTCACAAATAAAAGCGACACTGAGGAAAAATTCTCATGCAAGAGAGAGCGAGGTAACAAGTTTTCTAAACGTAGAAATTGTGTTTGTAAAAGCGATAGAAAAAACATCAAAATTTATTTTCGAATACGAAATTAACTTAAAAGTTATTACTTACTTATCAATCGATGTTAATGGAATCGGAGAAACAAGGGCGCTTTCGTTTTCGTTGTTAACTGGTGCACCGGATGTTATTGGTGCTGAAGTGGATTGCCCACCCGGAATTTCTTCTGTTTCTTCAGGCCAACCAAATGCATCTTTAGTTTTCCCGTATCTATATTGAAAATTAATTTGTAAAATGAATGAATGAATTATTAATTTTTATTAGAAATAAAAATATAAAAGCTAGGAAACTTACACTTTAATTGAATCCACCATAATGACGCCTTCAGCATCTTGAGATGGACCGAAAGTAATAACTAACTTCTTATCAGCTTGTAGACTTTCCTCTCTCGTTAAAGGAATATCGAACCATCTACTGCGAGTTAGAGCGATTCGTACATTTCTGCCGAAAATCTGCAAAAAAATTAGAGAGTAGGATTTCATTTTAAATTAATAAATTCGTAAAATTTTTTAATAAAAATTGTTCAATCCCAAGTAGCAACTCACCTCAACGAAAAGCGGCGACCTTTGAATATCCTGATTCCCCAACTGAACCCTGAATCCTGTCATGACTAGAGTAGGATCATTATTGATGACTTCCACATTGAATCCAACAGATCTCGTCGAAGCCACATACATCCCTGTGGTATTCAGCCTATGTTTAATTTGTGCCACGTTATAAACCTGGAGTAGATCATTTCCTCCAAATTCCACATCATTCATGGCCTGGGTATGCTCGAAGAAATCGATTGGGAAAGAGACTGACCCAGGAGGTTTCCCCGTCTTTGCCGCTTTCTTCTTCTTAGGCTGCTTTACAGTCGCCATAGTTCCAACTGGTTGAACACTAGGAGACATCCAGAACCCAGTTTGGTCCATTGCTGCCATATAAATTCGCAAACTTCCATCTTCACAAAGCAAAATTAATGTTGTTCTGTGTTCAGCATTAGAACTAGGGTGTCTAATCGCCACCATGTCCATGATCTTTGCTTTCGCAGGCACAACCTTAATTTCCTGAATCATGATCGTCTCCGGCTTGATCATCAAAATCACAGGATTATTACTACTCTGCAGAACCGAGCAAACCAATCCCGGGTGATTAGCTATCTCACTCCACTGGCAAAGCGGCTGAGGCTGATTGTTATTCGATTTATTTCCGTTAGTTTTATTCGCCAAATTAATCATAAAAACCACAGTGATGTTCGAATCCATGTACTTTAAAGGAGCGATGAAACTCTTTCCACAAGCGTAGCTGAAAAATAGCAACTGTAATGCGTGGGAATAATAAATGGAAACTCCTCCTCCTCCAACTTGTCCATTATCTTTGATCTCCGGATGATAAATGTCTAAAGTGTTTGTTACATAAAAGGGTCCATGCTTCGCTAGACTTTCCTCGTCCATCGCCTGGCTGTAAATATACCCAGCAGACGACATCAGCAACAGATGGAACATGCCATCCTCTGCGTGAATGAAGGTGCAATCTCTAATTTTTCCTGCGGGTACCAAAAAGTAATACTGTGGACTCAAAGCGTCTTTGCTCAAGTCATAAATTTTAACAAAGTCCGCAGTCACTAGAGCCAACTGAGTTTGCGATCCTGGTAACCAGAGAGGCTTGATAATAAAATTACCGGTCTCTAATTGCGGATGGAGCACTAAATGATCAGAAACTGTTCCGGAACTATTAAAAGTCAGGACATGGCAATCCTTCAGTCCACAAACCGCAAGAAAATCTTCGTTCCACTGGTTTCCGGTTACAGAGAGAACTGTGAAAGGTATTGGCGCTGAAGCTAGGCGTGTCAAAGTCAACTTCCTCTTCGAAGAATCAGCCTGTTTGAGTAAAGTACTCAACTGCAAAACAGTGATTTTTCCCTTTTCGTGAGAGACTGCAAGGTGTTGTCTTTTTCCATGAGGAGAAGAGAGACAACACATCGCAACTCTACGAATCATGTGAGCAGAGAGAAGTTGTCTGATTGTCTGTCCTTGATCTCCAGAGTAATTCATTCTCACGTTCTCAAATGCGCCTTCCTGGGATCCCAAAGTCGGTAGCATAAGCTGATCAGTGTGTTCAAATTTCTTGTCCAATGTGTGGAGTTGTCTCAAAGCATTTTGGGCTCGCGAATGACACCCTACTGCTGAGTGTTTTTTGCAACAGGATTCTACAGCGGGAACTAAGCTACTCATCAATTCTACGAGTGATGAGACAAGACCACTCGACCAAAGTTGGGAGAGAATCCAGTCTTTAGATCCTTCTAGTTGCTTCGAAAGGATTGCGAGCTTCTGTTTATCTCTTCCACTTCTCTCGCTTTTATCATTGTAATGAAGAGGACTAGAAGCTCTTCTCCTGAGACTGCTTGACAACAGATTGTTGTCATTTCCAGCAGTGTTCGAGTAAGAAGCATTATTCCCAGTCACCTGGTGTTCCGAACTCTGAGGACTGCGTTTCATCAAGGCTTGACAAGAACCATCTTCCTTAGCGCCACAATCACAAAAGAAGTTTCCATATTTAGCGTAGGTGACGTCGTGTCCTCTGTGGCAAACTCTGGCGCAAACTGTGCAGACACCAACACCATCTACCATGTTGCAATCATGACAGTGGTACCAGTGCTGATTCATGAACTCCTTCTGAGTGATTGTGAAGGTACAAAGTTTATTACAGAGACTATCTTCGTCTGAGTCTTCAGCAGCAGAGTCATCATCCTCGTGTGCGATTTCGTCGTTCCAGTCGCTATCATTGATGTCGTTTAGAGGGGTCGCTCCTTCCCAGGGAGGACTTGTTGCTCGGTCATGAAGGAATTGCTGGGGACAAACTGCGCTTACGACGTCGGCTATATAATTTAAAATACAGCATCCAGCTTCGACGTAAGGTGAAGGTTTGTCCAAAGACTGAGGATCTTTGTTCATCAGCTGTTGTTTGCAGATTTCGACCCAACCAGTTGCAGCTTTGAAGAGAAGTTTGTGACCTTTATCTTGTCCAACGTCGGCTAAAGTTGACATAACATGCATCAGGTCTGGGAAACTTACCCCTTCGATTGCTGATGACAAAATATGATAACCGAGGGGAATCAAAGCCTGGAGCATGGTTACTGAGACTCCACTACTGACATTGCTGTTCTCCTTAACGATGTAATTCGTTAGCGCTTGTAAAAGTTGGTTATTTTCTTGAAGAGGTTGCTGCTCTTGATTGTTAGTTTTGATGGTAGCTCCATCCAGTAAGAGAGGTTGCCAACCAATTTCGTTGTTAAAAGGATTGTTGGACTCCTCTGTCTTCTGGGTTTCTTCGGTACCTGCAACAGCGACAGTCGCTGTAACATCATCAGAAGTTTGGATATTAGAAGCAGGAGGGATATTCGTTGCTCCTAGAATCAAATGTCTCAACCATGTTTGAAGCTTGTCATTCTCAACGTTCGTGAGGTTGGAAACGGAGCTGCAGAGACGATCTAAATTAGGATCACTGAACTTCTCCGCAGTCTTAAAAAGTTTATTAAAAAAGTGGAGAACGTGAGTTCCAAATTGCTGAGAAGCTTGAGGCGAGGCGATGGATAATAGAATAGAAACCAGAGTGCGATCAGATTGTGGGGAGAAGAATTCACCAAGAGCTTTGAACCCAACGGACTTATCTAGTAAATATTCCCAATACTTGATGCAGTGTTTAAGGATCTGCTCGTCAATCGTCACATTAATAGACTCTTCTGTATTGCTGGTGTAATCCACAATTAGATTGTAAGTGTACGAAAGCACAAAGAGATTGACTTTTAAAATTCTAGCTTCGCTTTCCGCATCGCCTAGGATCTTTCCCAAAGTCTTGTTAGCCATTTCATGGACATACTCGGTTCTCGCGTCCATCGTTAATGGAATAAGAAGTTCGATAGCTTCATTTCGAAGCTCGGAATCCTCTGGAGCAGTTGTTGGGTTCACGTATTCCATTATAAAAGTGACTAACGAATAAAGCAGGTTCTTTAGTGAAGGATTAATCGAAAAGACTCCGAACTCTGACAACGGATTAATATGATGGTTTATCGTTGCCAGAATGTAGCTTTCAGCCGGGATGATGTCGTTTGCATAGGTGTTCCATGGAACATGAGCGACATTGATGGATTTCCATTTATCCAGAGCAGATCGAATTGTGCTGGGTAGTAAAGTAACTAGCGAAGTTTCTAACGCCCAACTAGCACCAGGCATGGAGATGATTCCGTCCATTGCGATGATAATATCTAAAATGGTGTAGTCTCTCAAAGTGTATTTGCTCTGGGCCTCCGAAGAATCCTGAACGTGATAAAGAACGCTGGATCTGCACGCAACGATTACAGATTTCGTTAACTTTAACATATGAGGTAGAATATCCACGATCATTTTGTTGATGTTGGACGTAATAGATTCTGAGGACTGTGAGTTTTTCGATGCCTCGATGTTATCGTTAGGAGTTTTAGATAAACTCTCGTCCATTAGAACCTGGAGTTTGCCAACGACGGCGGCTAATATACAAAGAGAGCTGAGTTTCGGCAGAGAAGCTTTTGGCATTATCCTCTCATCGTTGGCTTCAGGCATTAAGGCTTTTATGGAATTTTTCGCGAGAGTGACATCGTACTTTAGAGAAGTTACGGTCGAGGAAATAGTTTTTAGAAGATTTTCAGCGTATTGGGTGTACATTCCTTGTTTTACGAGGCAGTCCTTTATCCATCCGGTGAATGTTTTGCAAGCGGCTCTGGGTCCCCAGATTAGGGAATACAGAAGCATAGGAGAGGCAGGAATCTCTTCTCCGAGGGCAAGTTCGTCCATGTAGGCGGTTGATGGAGGCAACATGAGAAGCAATCGCCAGCAGATGGAGAAGCAATATTGAGTGGCGCATAATCCTGTGAAGGTCATTTTGTCCTTTCCGTCTGTGGATTGTTTTCTGGGTATGCTTGTTTGGTTTATGATATTTAGGATATCGATTAAAGCATCTACGAGGAGAGGGTACTTCATTTTGTCGGGAGTTCCGAGGACGAAGTTGCAAGCTAAGCCGTCAAGCTTGGGTGTGTCTTGGTTGTTGAAATCAGAAGGTGTTAGATTGTAGAATCTGGGCTTCATTGAAAATTCATCCTGGGGACTAAATTTTCTGTAATTGTCCTCGATTTCTTTCCAGGGTGTGTAGATTCTAGAGGCTTGTTTATTGCCGTCCTTCGCGTCGCTCACCAAACTAGTTCCAGATAGAAGATTCCACTGGACCTGGAATAAGGATGGGAATAGATTAGTATTAGAAGAGAATAAAGGCAATTAGAAAAACAGAAGTATGAGAATGGATTGTACGAGACCATTACTACCACTCAGTTGGCACTTTCAATCTGGTGGCCCTGGTATCTCGTACAGACTTGTTAGGTCTGCATTGTTTTAGCATTTGGAGAGTTTGATGTATTTTTGATAGTGAAGAATGAATGAAATGATGAAAAATGGTAGATGATAGATGAAATATGAGAAATGAAAAATGGTATGAATGATGAGAAAAGAGGACATCAGTGTCCTATTTGTAAACCTCCAAATGCATTATTTAAAATAAGTTTCTTATAATTATTTATCCAGGACTGCTAAAAAATTCCGAATTATTAAAGAAAAAACTTACTTGTTCAAGCAAAGAAGAAGGGGCATCGTAAAGATGTTTCATCATGTACTCGAGTAGGAGCAGCAGTCGCGAAAGATGGAGAATCTGTGAATCTTTCATCGGAGTTTTAACAGCTTCGCTACAACGAACTGCTCCGCTTCCAGTCACGAGCAAAACTGACTTCTTCTGCATTAAATTCAACGAGTGAAAAAGAAATAAAACCAGTTGTGCATGTTCCACATTTAAATCTGAAAAGGAAATTAATCATTAGCGGATTCTTAAAAAATTTAAGAATATTTTTTATCTAAAATAGAATAAATAACATTTATAATAATATTTATAATAATAGAATAAAATAAATAACAAAATAAATTTTCAATTAGCATTTTCAAGTACCTTCATTCTCAGCGTCGAAGGTCGCTGGAGGATTACAAACATTTTCCACCATCGTCGTGACTAATCTGTGCCAAATACTTATACACGCTGCCTCTTTTTCCAGTTGAGGTTTAAGCAACAGTATCTGAAAAACCAAAGAAGTTTATCAATATCCAGGAAAGATTTATAAGATTTCATGAAATTTTGGGCAATTTTCAGCGTTTTCATAGGACTTAAAAGATTTGAATACCTGTGCAAGAACACTGAGAGTTCGTGGATAAACCTGGAGGGGCCAAGCGGCAGTACTGGCGTTCTCTGTAGACCAAGGACTAACTCCCAGGTGTTGAAGAAGCGTATTTTGCAGAGCTTCACTCAAGGTATTTCTCGTTAGTAAATTATGTGTGTAAAGACTCAACGCCTGGGAAAATTCAGAGTACATAGCCCCCAGAGTTGCTCCATAGAAAACTGAAATTGTCCCAGTTTCCGTTCTCGCAGCTTCATGATCCAGGTCCCTGATAATCGCAGCCAGAATAACCATTTGCTGCTCGACCAATCCATTCATCACATACTCCCTAACATAAATACTTCTACTGCCAAGCAAATGTTGATTCATGAACTGGAATATTTGAGTAGCGAGGGAAATATATCCATGAGGTTCTCTATTATCAGGAACGATAGCAGTCGTCGCTCTTTCAACAGTAGGTTCGTTATTTGATTCCTTAGTGGTATTAGCACTCGATCCATCAGAAGGAGCCAAAGTTTCTTCAAACCAGAGCCCCAGAATAGGTTCACTATCCTCCTCTTCATCAGCAGAGTTCTCAGAGCAACTCAGGAGATCTTCATAGTACGTCGTGGAATCTGATTGGCTTAAGTTATCACCTTCGAGAGAATGTTTTTGCACCCTTTTTAAAGTACAGGCTTTTCTGTAACTAATAGTGGCCAAATAAAAAAGCAAATGGTTGAGCGGAGCTGCTTGGAAAAAGGTCGCTGCTCTCTGTAAAGCGGAAGCAGTTGCTAGAATATCTAAAGGTGCAGGTTCTGGAGTCGGAGGTCTATTAGGTCCAGCTTCCACAGAGACATCTTCCAAAAGAGCACTCATTAACGTGAGAGCATGAGATGCCAAAGCAACAGACAAGACTCCAAAGCCTTGTTGTACTTTCATTAAATTAATCCTTCCAGTTCCATCTCGAGCTTTACTTGGAGATTTTCCTTTCTCTTCCTTAGCTTTATCCGCTGCGCTGAGACTGCTGACGGACAACTGAGCTTGGAGGCCAGCCACAAGGAGCCAAACTCCAATTAGAAGGTGGTTTTGTAGGATATGTCCTCCAGCTCGAGTACTGTATTTGATTAGGTTTGAGACTAGACTGAAAATTTCTAAACTTCTCTCGACTACGTTAATTGCTAAAGTGTCGTATTCTTCCTCGGCACTCTTGCCACTCTGATTCCCGGGAGCACTGGCTGCCGTATTTGTACTACATTTTGGCGATACTGCATTAGTTATTCCGACTATACTCGAGGCTGTTGCATTCGCTATCGAACAGTAAAGACACGACATAGTCAAAAGCGAAAGCTTTTCTAGTTTCGCTGGCGTTAGAGGTTCAAGAATTGGTAAAGAAACAACGCTGTGGACGATGTTTATGTCGTTTACTACTGAATGAAGGCTGTATCGAATTGTATGAGCCTCGGAGTGATTCGAAGGCAGACAAAAACTTTTTCGATTTAAGAAGGTTTGGTATTTTCTGGTGTAGCGAGACAAGTGCGGGAGGTTCGTGCACATGTCTAGCAAGGTATCTCCAGCGCCGATGCTTTGGAGGGTGCTTATGTTGTTGGATATGAACATCATCTGCAATCAAATCAATTAGCAATTATTAACTATCTGCAACTGATAATAAAGGTTTAATTGAAATTAATTTAAAAATGTTAAATACCTTTATATCCGAGCCTGGATCGTTAGTAGCATTCTCAGAGGAGACTTTGTTGCCATCAGGAGTAGCATCGATTCTGACTGACATAGAGGGAATAAATTCTTGAAGAGGCATAGTCAATTGTTCGAGAATATTGCTCGACAAATCACTGCGGGTTCTTTTCGTTTCCTTGATGGGTTGAGGAGTCGATTCCTTTTCTCCATTTGTTGATGAAGGTTGAGCGACTGATGGTATTTTCGCATTTTTCAGAATTGCGACTAAAGCCAATTCCTCTGCTTTCGCGAGAAGTGTTTGTCCAATACATAAGGATCGAATTGCCAAAAGAAGCTGTTTCGTCGTCAGGATATTCGGCATTCCTTCGCCAGGTTGCGTCTGATTCTGGGGCAACTTTCCCACCAGGTAGACCAACAATATTTTGCATCCCTGCCATACTAACGGAATCTGATTCTTTGAAACTGAAACAAATAAAATCGAACCTGAATTAAAAATGTGCACTATCAAGTCAATAAGGTAAATAAAATAAATATAAAAATTTCTTCGAGACTTAAAATGTATGTGGACAGTTTACATAGCATATCAACTATCCATGTCAAAACTAGGTGTCATGCAACTCTAATTTGCTTTTACATATTTAGAAACAGTTCTTTTATAGTAACGTATGAAAATTATAATTATTGTAAATAAATTAATGTAGTCTTGTAATCAGTTTAAACAAAAGAATAAAATTGTTAATAATGATATTATCAAATAAATAAAAATTTTACACGTTGAAAATAATTAAATATTTATCTTAAAACAGTTTGAGTGACCATCCTGATAAAGTAAATAAAAAAATTCCTTTCTCGCGAAAATCAAACCTTGTCTCAAAACATAAAGTTATTATCGAATAAATATTTGTCACTAAAAATTGATTAAGCGTGGAAACTCGCAAACTGGCATGATAACTTGTTTACTTTCGATAACTTCATCTATATCGTAATTACTTAACTCAGTTTTATAATAATTTAAAACAAAGAAATATTTTTTAAAGTTACATTTTTAAATATTAAATCCAACAATTGAGCAATATTTTCATAAAACTGATACGGCAAATAAGATATTAAGAAAATATGTTAAAATAATACTCATTAATTAATTAGTATTATTTAATAAATTTATTAACTGATTTTAAACCTAAATCTATTTATTTATGTGAAACTTTTTGTTTATAAAATGAACCAATAAGTAACTAGTCATGCTTTGTTATAACTTATTTTTTAAAACAAATTCCTTACCGTTATATTCCTGATAAAAGAAAAGACAAATACTAAACATATAGCTGTCCTTAAAAAATTACGTAATTTCTGTAAATAAAATTGCTAAAGGAAAAACAATAGTTTCTTAAAAACGTTACCGTACGTAATATTTGAATTCTATATTTTTAAAAACCCGACAATTAAATCAAAGTATTATCTTCTACCTAATCGAAACTAATCATAAATACCATAATATACCTAGAGATATTTAAATCTAGTAAAAAAATCAGACCTTAACATTCCTTCTCAAATTTTTAACAAACATTTTTTAACTCATTGTCTTGATGATAGATCGAAATTCGTGGATCAAGGTGACTCTCAAAAGTAAACACGAGCCAAAGAACGAAATCAACTTCTTAGCTTTTGCAAGATGTCGGTTATTTAAAGGGGAAAAACGAAAAACGAACGAATTTAGATAAATGATTCACGCTGATTTTGAAGAAGGCTTCAGTCCTTATGAAACTTTCACTCGCAAATTTTAATTGTCAAAATTGATTTACGAATACTTAGATTACAAAATCAAATATGTACAACGATTTTTTATCTATAACAATGTATGTATACGTATACAATAAATTCTCAAGTCTTAACTGCCAGGTCATTGAAAAACTTACGAGAATTGGCGTAACCACCGATGTAATCTGCAACTAAAGCAGCGAAGGACGTGTAAAAGGCCTCGTAGGATTCCTCGTGGGACGAAAATTCAGATTCACTGGAAAATAAACGTTAAATAGATCGATAAATACGTCTCGGTCAGTTAATGAGCAACCATTTCTGTACTGTCACCTTAGCAGAGGTTCGGTTATGCGAATTTTCTGACGTTCGCTTGCTTTGTTTTGCATCAAAATTAAAACCTACCTTTTGACAATTGCTTTCACGATCTCGATAATCTCATTTTTGTTGAACGAACCGTAAGTCGCAGTTAAAATAGGCTTTATAATCGACGCCCAGTCGACGGAACCACCGCTCTTCGCCGCCATTTTGAAAACTGACGAGATTCACGAATATCTGCGAATATCCTTTTCAAGGAACTGATTGGTGAATTCAAGAAAGAAATTCAGCGAAATCTAACATATGCTCAGCAAACTATGGTTGAATTTCGCTGATAATCAAGATAAAGTTCTATTCGTTGGAAGTAAATGACGAAAGTAAACACGTGATGTCGGTTCAATAGGAACCTGTGAAAAACTGTTTTGACCTTCTCAGTTATTCAATTCCTACCGTACTGGCATATGGTAATTACCATAAGAGCAAATTTAGTTTCCCTAACTTTACGCTCGCAATAATAAATATTTGTTGTTAAAACTAAGCCATTTACTTCCGTCTGTACGAAACGGAGGTAAATGGCCTAGTTTTAGCAAAAAAATATTTATTAATGCGAGCGTAAAGTTGGGAAAACTAAATTTAAACTCTTCACCCTCTTTCAGGCTGGGCAACTTAAAAAGTTTAAAGGTCTACATTGAGGAATCAAAAATCGGAATTAAATGCATGCGAATTCGAAAAAATTCAAGACGAACGTCAGTATGTTCCTTTAAGTCCGACTTTTTAAGCATAGAAATATTTAAAAACATGTCCAGTTCCATTTCTAATAAATATTATATTATACTTTTGAATGACAACATTGGTAAACATGTCGATTCCCGATTTGCAATGGCCGATTTTTTAATTCGATAGTCCCGACATCTAGATAGGGACTGCAATACAGAAAAGGTATTGTTCCTCAAATATTTATCAATATATCTTCCTAAAAGTTTGTCAATTGATTCTCTGATGTCAATTTTTGATTGCACAAGATTGCAATCCTGTTTCACAAGTGTCGTAATTTCGTTTGACCCGTATATCGGTCGTGGTTCACTTGTACCATTTTGTGTTTAGGTTAGCTTAGCTCGTCAGTTCGTTAGGGCCCTTGTGTCCAGCTTATTTATTATATAACGAAATCGGAGTGACATTACGATTGTTTGCAGAAAAATGTTGAGACTTCCGTTGGTCAGGGCCACCGGGCTGTCAAGTGGCAGGCTTGGAAGCACTGGCCTTCATACGACTGCCAACAAGTCCCAGCAGGCCGCCCAGGATCTCGTCGAACTTTTCATCGATGACATTCCTGTTCAAGTCCCGCCTGGAACGACGGTCCTTCAGGTAAGACCTTCTGTTTACATTTGTCGTAGACTCGTTTACTTTTCATTTGCACTGCTTAATTAGTTATTTTATATCGAATTCCAATTTTTGTCGAACGTTTTACTAGTTTAACTCCCGTGCTTCAAATGACTATTTAACTCTTAAATTTTTATTTTATATGGAATTTATTTATTTCCTAATCAAGCTTGTTTTCAAATTGACTGTAAATAAAAGAACTTAGGAACTCTAATTTTCTTAGTAGGTTGTTAGAATATTTATAAAAACACGAGGGGTTGACAACTCGACCAAGAAATCTGAAAACTTCTGACTTCAAGATATTTCAGGATATTTCAATAACTCCAGAAGATTTCACTGACTTCAGGAGATTTCAAGAAAATTCCAATGATTTCTGGTGACCAACTGAATTCGAGTGAATTCATGTGATTTCACGTGACTTCATGTGAATTCAAGTGACTTTAAATATTTCAAATTCAAAAGAATTCAAGTGACTTCACTGACTTCAGAAGAATACAAGTGAATTCATATATGACTTCATGTGAATTCACTGACTTTAGGGGACTGAGAATTCAAGTACCTTGCGTGACTTCAGTAGAATTCAAATGACTTCAAGTGACTTCAGAAATTTCAGGAGAATTCAATGATTCCAAGAAATTTCAAGTGACTTCAGG
>JAUESH010000047.1:3674441-3701878 GCA_032275165.1 Synergus magnus
TCTGTTAAATTCCTTTGAAATTCATATTCGAAATATTTTCTTTTTGAGAAGAATTTGTTGAACTTTTTTATGGTTTTTTAAAGAAATTTTAAATTGTATTGACTTGGATTGAAGGTAAAATTTTTTTTGCCTTCTAGTCAAATTTTTGTAATATTTCCGTTTTGCTGGTTTAAGTTTGTTTCAATTTTTTGTCACCCATTTCTCACCTATTTTTATACGAAAATTCACCTATTCACCTTTTTTAATGACAATAGATACTGTGATGACTGCTTTTCATAAATTTCATAAATCCTTGTGGATGCATATCCCCTGGTCAAAGCATCTCGACCAAAAATAGAAGCAGACTGTGACTTAAAATAATGCCAGCTTGCTGAAAAAAGTCCCCCACGTCTTGAGTCTTCTCTCTTCAGTGTCTTAAACTTGAGAGAGAAAAGTCTTTCTCGTTTTATTGATAACAAGCTAAAAGCTCAGTCAGAGGCCCTTCCTGGCTCGCTTCCAGCAATCCTTTAACAAGACACTGTGCATTTTCAATTTTCGGTGACCTTTAGAGAAGATCGATCGATAATCTGAGAATATATATATTGTTCGAGAGCTTTGTCGTAGTGACTTGTTCACTTTATTTGACGTGAGACATTAGCCCATTTCAAAATTATTGGCCATCTGTCACTGGCCAAGAAAAATTTCTTCTTTAGCTGATATATTTTGGCTCTAAGCCGTAGGGATGAGTCTTTGACGTCATGGAGGATTTTCTAATTAAATGATAAGATTGGGAGATTTAGCTCTTGAACTACAGTTGGAGGAGTTGCAAAATTTTATGCAATCAAATTTATCGACTTCAAATTCGAAACAATAGTTTCGAACGAATAAGTTTTTAAATTCGAAATGCTTAAATTTTAAGATTCAAACGCTAAGAAGCAAGTTGCGAATTCTTTTTCTGGCTTGAGATAATAAATTCCTTCTTATCATAAAACTTCACGTAGAATCTTCTTGCGTGGAATGTTATAAAAGGAAAAAAATGCTCGAAAATATGCGTCTTTGCAAATCTTTTTATTACACAATAACGAGGAAAAATAAAAGCGTTAAACAATAATGAATCGCGTTTCATATAATCGCATAATGTCTATTATTTTTCTATGTTTAAATATAGACAGGGGAGCGAATTGAAATCGCAGGAAAAAATGTAAATTTAACTGCAAAGTATCAGAAGAACTAGTTTTCTCAATGTAAATGAAAAACTCTTTTGAGTTCTGTTACTTTTGAGGACAATTTACTGGGAATCCTTATCAAAAATGTTGCTGATTGAGTCACGATAGCATTTATACAAAATTATACATTTGTCTAGATCTTAATCATTGACTTTGATAACTTTATCTTTACGACAATGATTTGGGAATTCTATCGAGTCTAGAATCACCAAGGTAGCATAATAAACACTCGACTCTGGCCTTGTCATATGTATTTCCAGAATCAATGAAAAAATGATCAAGGAAAGTAAATTATGTGGGGTAATTGCGTATTACCAATGGATCTTGGCATTTGTCCATCAAAAAGTGATTTCGAAAAGATAAACGCTTAATCACTGATATATTAATCAAAATATGTTTAGCGTCAGTTTGCTTTGTAAACAATTACTTCTAGTGCTCAATGACATTTTATCTGTAATCACGAATAACTTACATTTACGCGTTGTCATTTCTTGAGATAAGAATTATGAAATATTAGCAAAAATTCTGCAATGTGAATACATATATTCGATATCAATTTTTTCGTTTGTTTCCTTCTTAAACAAAATTCGAGGGTAAATCCCACATGATAAATTTGTAATCATATTTATTCTAGGTAGATAAGATTTAACTATTTTTTTTAACTCTAATCTATAAATCAGATCAACTTTCTAATTATGAAATTATTGTTCCAGGTAAAATGAAATATTAATCTATTTGGAGACGTTCGAGTTTTGAACCAGGAAAGTATTGCAAATTGACAATTCGAGAGAGAGGGACTTGAGGCGAATTTAATTTCGATTTCATCTGAATGATCTGAATCCTCTCAGAGAAATTGGCTTTTTGAAAAAGGAAAAGAGAGTAGAATATAGGACCACTTGCTATTCTTCTTGCTCGTTCCCACGTTTCCGGTGTGTATGCCGATAATTCCTCAACGTCCTGACACACACAACCTTTTCTTCATGTACATAGTCACAAAGGGGAACAAATTCATACCTACATAGGAGGCATTTGCGCACAGAACGTTAGCACGACATGAGGGGTGGGAGAGTTGGAGATAAGCCTTTTGAATATTGCTCTCACCCAGTGCAAGACTTCAGTTCTCAGTTGGGAGTCGAACCTCGGTCCGTCGGTATCACGATTCAACCAAGTGTAACTTATCGAATCGATAATTACTAAAAAATAGGAAGAACAAATATCTTCCTCCCCCTTCTTTTTATTCGGAACTTTCCCCAAGGAATCTCTTTCCAAAAACTCAAAGGAAAAATTCAATCAGAGCACAAATCGGCACCGACGGTTTACCGTGGTAGGGGAAACGCTAAAGTATTATTTTCTGTGTGTTTTTCGTTGTCTTTAGTTTACAATTTATTACATAGTCGAAAGTTTAGTGCGCGTGAGTGATTCTTGAGAATATTGTGTTTGCGGTGAAAATTGTCTGTGAAAAGGAAGGACAAGGACTGCTCAAAACTTTTTATAGGTAGAGTTTCTCCATTTTGTTTATAAATTTAGTGTTTGTTTACATTTAATTAATGTCGAATTGCAAACTTTGGAACTCGAGAGATTTATATATCGGGATTAAATTGATTAAATTCGACTCCAGAGTTATTTTGAAGCAATTGACTTTAGAAAGCTTTTTGACAAAATTCTGATTTTATTTTAAGGGCTTGAACTTGCATGAATCACAAACGTTGTTGAGAGTCTTAAAAATTTCGTGTAAAATGGAAAATATTCCGATCTCAGGGAGAATTCTGACCAATGCCTGAAATCTCGAAAGAGAGAAGGAAGTTGACTCGGTTCGCAGAATTTGATTAGCTTGATTCTTGATTATGTACACGCAATATAGCGACACGTACACGTGTAAAAGAACATCTCGGAGTAGAAGGATTGCAAATATTTAATGCCACACGCCGCGGTTACCGCACCAGACGTCAATCGATAAGCCTTCCACCTCGAACGATTCATTCACGTTCAGATAACGGGGCTGCCTTCGATCGGTTAAAAACGACCAGTCTTGTGTAACTTGAAAATTAAGTAACGTAAATCCTATTTTCTTCTTCGATTATTTAAATTCATTTGCCACAAGTTGGCGAATTCTTTTAAAAATTGAAAATCCTAAATTTTGAATTAATATTGAACATCAAAATGCAATATTTTTTCTTACTTTCCTCCTTTTGCTCTTGCCTTTTCCAAATTTAAGCATTTAAATGAACAATTTTAAGTGACGCGTTAAGGAATTAATTTTTAAAAATCAGAATTTCTGCGCTACCGGTAAATTGGGAAATGACCAGGAATTCTGTTATTGATTTTAATTGTAAGTTTTTTAATAATTTGGGGGAGGTTCGAGCCTGTTAGATACGCTACTGTAAGACATTAATAATTCTGAAGACATATCGATATTAATTTCATGACTCAAGTTGCAAGACTGGCAATGTTAACGACCGTAAAATACCTCGCAGGCAAATCAATCCGTCTGATGTGGCTCCTTTTGTCGTAATCGTTTTTATAGTTTAATTTACAGAGTACTTAGTTTAATTAACACAATTACGTAGAGTGACTTCTACTCAACGGTCCATTTTCCTCGATTCGTTTAGTTCCTCCAGAACACTCTTGAATAATAATAAGACAAAAAGAAAACAAACTTTAGAAATTAAAAATTAAAATCAAGGTTGACTATTTTCTAGTATTTTAAAATAAGAGATGACTGCAAAATATTTTATATTCTCGAAAATATGCGGTATAAAATTACATTTTCTTCTTTGGAGTCGTAAACTCTGAATGCATTCTGATCTTTCCGCAATTTTTTTTATACCCCTGAGGAAAAAAATTACAACACTCGAGGAATCTCGAGCACTTCTATATAGAATTATATAGAAGTGCTCGATAGAGAAAATGAAAAACTCGAAGCAGAGAGGAAAATTAAAACTATATTATTATAACTAACACGAATTATTTGCGTTTCTGATTAAATTAAATGAATTCTCGATTATCTCTGGACTTTTAAATTCAAATTTGAATTAGGATTAAAAAACTTATCTCCACTAAATCCGAGGATAAATCTTATTTCACAAACTATATTCCACATTTCTTCAATTTATTTCGAGTTTATCTGGAATTTCAAGAAACTAAGAACTTGGCTATAAAATTAATGACATAACGGAGTTCGTAATTAATAATTTCTGAACTTTCCTGAATTCTGAAGATAAATTATTCGCAGTTAGTATAGTGCAAAATACAAAAATTAAATTTTATGCGGAAATTTGCAATATATTTTAAGAATTGAATTCCATAATTTTTTCAAGATTTTTTTAAAGAGTTTAAAGACAGTAGAGTAGATGTAAATGTTCTCTAACGAGTAGATAAACTCGTTTGCACAGCAGAGTCTGAAGCTAAAGCGCAATTCCTTGAACAGACGCCACTCATGTCAGGTTGGTCCTGTGTCCTTGAAACGGTTTTTTGTAAGGAAGGGCTGACGAGTCTCAGAAACAGGTTCAATGGAGAACAAGAAAGCTCATTAATGCAAAAAGTTATTGTCCGAAAAAAGAATGAGCGATAAATTAAGTTAAAAGATTTTTTAGAATTTTCATTTAGATTTCAATTCAGAAGTTAGTAGCTAATATTTCTTCTAAACTCACATTACAATTAGAAAAAAGCGAATTCAATTCAGGTTTCAATTAAGGTTTATTTACACGACGTTCATAATTTATCTTAAGGGGGATTTTACCCTAAGGCCAATTTTCCGCCACTTGTCGAATGATTAATTAGCTTTGGGTCACTTCTATCGTGTTTAAAAAATATTTCTATCTTTACTGAAAAAGAGTTATTTGCCTACCAATCAAATATAATTTTATTTCCGATAGCTAATTTCGTTTACTCTTCTGAAAATATAAGAACCAATTCTATTACGTCAAACCAATTTTCACTACAGAAGCTAAGTCGAGTGGAATACAAATTCATTTTCTTGTTCAATTATTAATCCTTATAATTTCATCAAAAATCTAGAATCAAATTCTTAATTTCAAAAGGCTGACCTTTAAAAAAATTGTACTAAAACTCGATTTGTTTCTTTGCTTAAAAAATTGAAGAGTTTTGATTCTGCGTTCAAGTATGTAATTGATTAATGAAAGATGTGGAGTGTTGTGTGGAAGCGTTAAATAGGAATGTCAATTTGCAATAATCCATCGAATCGCTTGCATTTTCCGGCCCACGCGACTTCCGATACTTGAATGTACGTCAGAGACCTTTTATACATATACATAACACAGTGTGGGTGTTGTTAGTAGCACCGGGTGCCGGTGAAGGATCAATAAATTTCACGCCCACAAATTATATTTGACTGTCGCAGATCCGAGACTTTTCTTTTTGCCATCCACTTTGACTTATTTAATGATAATCGTTAATTGTTACTTCTGAACACACAAGATTACACTTTCACCCCTCGAGACATTTTCCTTCCTCAAAAAAGAGACAAAATGTATTCATTGTTCGAGAAAGTAATTTTGCGTTAATTAGTTGAATGTCGGGTTGATAATTTATTTATTTATTATGTATCGATTGATAACTATGTTGTGCGACTTTTTACAATTTTGAATTTAATTGGTTTTATTTAATTCGAAGCTTTAAGTAGATATTTAATTATTCCACGTTAAATTTTATATTTCAATTTTTATTCTCTCTCTGAGTATTTCTGCCATTGTTGAATTTAATTTCAATTTCAGAGCTTTCAAACTGAATTTCAACAATATTTCTTACTGAAATATTCGAAATTGTGCAATATTTGCAATTAAAAGTTCCTGGAATTGACCTCTTTTAAATTGAAAATCATACCAAATGAATTTTAGCTCAATTTCACTTTTAATCTTTCAAAATTGTAAGATTTTACTTTGAAAACTTTGAATTTAAATTAAAGCGTTAATAATGAACAAATGCGTTATTTATCTGAGCAAAATTTAGATTATAGTAAATATTAAAAGACAAAAATAAATTCCTTTATTGATTTGCAAAAAATTATCGAATTATTGATATTGGAAAGCTTTTAAATAATTAAATTACCCACTCTAGAATTTAATTACTTTCGGGTAAATGAATTTTTTTCTTTTGAAAGTAAATACAGCTTCGAAAAAATCTGAATATGAATTTTCTAGAGCAATTTAAAATTATATTTTATATCTTTGTTGGCGGAAAAGTAAAACACTTGTTTTGATCATCAATTGTACCTTTTGTGGTCGAATCTGCAAAAAAATGTATAATTATTGTCGCGAATAGAATGGATAGATTCTTGGCCTTGGATTCTATATTTTACATCTATAATTACATAACACCTGTGCAAAAACATGTGCAAACAATTTCCGATAACAAGAGGACTAAAAGCTGCGCAAAAGTCGACTAATTTTCAAGACTGTAAACTTCATGAAATAGAACATGCATGTTACATATTTCTCTGAAATTTCAAATCTAACAGACGATTTATTTGAATTAGATATTCCGAGATTTTTTAGTAATCTTCTAAAATGCAAAAAATGACACCAATTTTTTAAAGTCTCATATTTCCTAGCGTTGTATAGAATACGAGAACCATTAAACGACGAACGATAAATTATACTTCTTTTTTTTCGCCACAAAGAATTTGTTATCATGAAATAAAAAAAGATTTGTAGTTTTTTAGGAATATATTTTAGAGATTAAAAATGCAAAGATGTCATTATTTTAAAAGATAGACTCTAGTAACTAAAATCTTTTTGATTGCGAAACCGAAAGTGTATTTTTCGCAGAAGAAAATGCATTAATTTTCTAGTAAGGATTTGGGGTTCATTAGTGTTTTGAAAGTTTCTGAAGATGAAATCGGCAAATTGGCTGGATGTCAAAGTGTGATTTGTAAAACGAGTATTTTCGGAAAACGGAGCAGCCGTTTATTATTGAAAAGAACGATGTCAACGTCCTATGTTGTTTTTGATAGAAGTTATCAACACTTATCTAACGTAATCTATAAAATTAAATTTTCCCACCTTCTGTCACGAAACATATTTTTTTTTAAGTAAACCAGTACATTTTAAATTAAAGCAGGAGAAATCGTTTAAAACTTACTAGAATTTCAAAGTTTCTAGCAAATCAATAAATGTAATAAAACTGGAATCCAGGTTGCGTGTAAATTGCTTTTCGCTGACCTTTGCCGATTTCGCTCATATCAGTTTTTATAATATGCGTCAATCGCTTTTTATTTCCTTCTTTCATCGTAAAGTGAAAATGGCATGACATTTCAACTTTTTCTTCCTCTTTCTTGCGACTTTCACGGCAAGTTTTCTTTGGTTGCAAGGTCATTTTCCAAATCGGGAACGAATTTTAATTTGAGGACTTTGAAATATTTTTCAGTATCTTTTCAGCATTTTAGAATTGATTGCTATTTTGAAGAACGTAAATCGATTTTCACGTCTTATGAAACAATCCAATTAAACAATAGAAATTAAAATTTTTAGAGATAGTCCCGTTTGCAATCTTGGCGCCAGTCGAAGCAAATTTATTTGCGTCGTTTTAGGTTCCTTATTGCCAAAGTGCTTTAGTCATATGTAGCTAGAATTTAGAATACTGTCGCCAATTATTAATTAAAATAGGTTTTCATTTGAATTAATTGTTCTTTTTTTATTATTTCAGGATACGAATATGAGCTCTGGTGAGCCGTGGTCCCTTCCGGTGAAGCAGGGTCTCTACGATCCGTCTCTTGAAAAAGATGCATGTGGTGTTGGTTTTATCGTCGCAATTGATGGAAAACGTTCGCACAAGGTATTAAGAATTGAGAATTTATACTAATTTTACAAATAACATAAAACGTGATAAAGCGTAATAAAACCTCTCAATTCCAACTTGAAATCACGCCTCGTTTCATTGCACTAGATTGGTTTTACATCACTATAAGAAATCTGGAAAATTAATTTATACTTTCTGCACGAAATTTTGCTGAACCTGGATTTAACGATTTAACGTTTAAAATTTTACTTTAGACATTGTTAATGTCTCTTGCAAAATCTATTACGAAATTTCTTAATTTGAATCTTATTTCTAAAATATAATAAAATGCGAAACTTCCGTGAAATATGGAAATTGAAATTCCAGAGTTTAACTTAGTGAAATTAGTTGTCATCGTTTCAAAGGAAAATTATTTATGAACAATGTTTTAAAGTTGGAGTGCTTTATGCTTGACCTATATTGTTTGTTTTAAATGCATTTAAATTTCAAATGGTTGCTTTAATTTGAAATGTAAGACTTTAATAGAATATTGACATTCTGTCTGGACATTGTATATTCTTCAAAAATTGCTATTTCAACATATCGATTATCAGTTTATTGACTCTATACATATTTTTTTTCTTCTATATAATCTACACTGTTTAAACGATTGTTCATAATCTTTCAATGCGTTGCAATACTAAATTTTACAAAAAATATGATACTTCAAAACAATCTATCTTAAAGATTCATATATTTTTTCTAAAATTTCACTATTTTTAATAGTAAAAATTCTCAATATGACACGTTGGTCCCTAAATTGTAACGCAGTGTAGAAATAGTTGATACAGATTTCTCCGTTAATGATTTTTAAAAGTTTCTTTTTGGTTTGGTAAGAACTATTGAATTCGATTTTAAATCTCGCCTTTTAAAGTTTAGGGTTTTTAATTTAAATTTTTATATCTTTTCTAATTCAGATGCTATAAATTTGTCACTTTTAAAAATTAATATGACTTGAATTGCATTAAACCTTATTTAAAAATGCAATTTCTGTATCAAAACTGGTATTTTCCATATATTAAAAAAAAAAAAAAAACATTTTTTTCAGATTCTTCGTGATGCAGAAAAATTGTCAGAGCGTATGAACCACAGAGGTGCATGTGCATGTGATAATGATACTGGTGACGGAGCTGGTGTCTTGTGTGCTATTCCACATCAATACTTTGCCGATGAACTTAGGTGAGACTCGGAAAAATTGTTCTTCACTGTATAATAATTAAATTAAATTTTCTCTAAGAATAAAGAATTTCTTACATATAGTTGATAAATTTGGAAGCCAATTAATTTTTATACATATTACAGGGACTGTAAACAAAATTTAAAAAAAAACTGGATTTTTTTCTCGACTGATTATTGATTACGATCTGAGAATGTTCCAGAAAGAATAATGAAGAAAACTTAATATTAGATTGTTAGTGTCCCACGAGGAGCAGTTACTTTTCCATAACACTAAATATGTACATACTTTAAAAATTATGTAATTTAAATCGTACGCATAAGAATTCCGTTGATAGTGGTCTTTCGTAATAAAAGTCACTAGGGGTCTGATAGAATATTATTCTTATTTATGCGGGATAAGTAACACATTTTTTAAAATCAAATGTCTCTTGAATAACTTTTCTCAATATCGAAACATTTTATCGAATACAACAATGTTTACTTGGGAAAAAGAAGAGCGTAGTGAGATTTGAAAAATATGTTTTGTAATCGAAAGATTAGATAATTTTTTAGAGAAATTACTTCTGAATTTGGTTGTTTTAAATTTTTATACACTGAACATTTAAGTTTATTTATGGGAAATTATTCTAATTAGAAAAAAATATGTAAGAATACTTTTAATAATTCTGGACAATTTTTTTGCAGAGAGAAGCAGGGTGTAATTTTGCCAGAATTTGGACATTACGCAACGGGCATCCTCTTCCTCGACAAGAATACCCATCAGGAAACCGAAGCTTCTTTTGAGAAATTGGCTAAAGAATGCAACTTAAGAGTAAGAAAAAATGTTTTAATTTGACATTTGATAACTTTAATCCAAAATAGATATTATTTTTAACACGGAGATTAATAACTTTCAGGTAATCTGTTGGCGAGACGTGCCCACAGACAGTACAACTATTGGCGAAGTTGCTCGAAAAAGCGAGCCTTATATGCGTCAAGTATTTGTGACTGGCGATCAGGAGGTTGAGGCTTTGAATCGTCAGGTAATTCATACTTTGTCTCTCTTTAAAACGTCCATTACTCCTCGGTTTCAATTTCAGTTTCAACTGCAGTTTGAAAATAATGTGGGGTTTCGTTTCCCTTGAATGAATTATGAACCTATTTTAAATGATAAAGATAAAAGACATTTAAGTAAACGTCTACGTTTTTCATCCAACTCATTAAATAGGAGTTTGGGTTGCATTGCCAGAAATCCGCGATTCTCAATGAATGCCAAGTATAATTTAATGATTCGCTTGTATTTTCTAAAACGTTGGCAGTTGTTTGATGAATTTGGTCGTATCTGTCGGTTTATTCAAGTTGAAATAGAATGGGTGACATTTTTAAATTATTAAAGTAAAGCCTTATCAATCCCAGTCACTCCCTTAATGTTCATTACGCAATATTTGAATCACTTCAAGTTAAAGTAAAAAGTACAATGTAAAAAGAACGTGACAGTTTTTCTCAATTTTCACAGTTCGACCGAGATTGGACTTGTTACTTTGTATGGCAGAAATGTTCTAGATATGGAAACCTGTTTCAGATATCATTATAATTATAACAAGATTGAAAAGCCTTTTTGAAACGATGTATGAGTTTCTGGTCGAATAATTCAGAGTGTCTTAGGTGCGAGTTTTAATTGGAATTTTAATGAGAATTTTTTCCGTAGGTGTTCGTCTTGCGAAAAAAGTCGACACATTCTATACGGCAACCTGGTTTGAGGTACTACATCTGTTCTCTGTCTCTGAAAACTATTGTCTACAAAGGGCAATTTACGGCTGATCAGTTATGGGTCTACTTCCTAGATTTAAGGGTGAGCATTTTATTTTAAAGGGACAGTGAATTTATATTCATTTAAAGTAAAACAATTTCTTTTTCTTTTATAGTCGCCGAAGTTCGAGACTTACATGGCTCTGGTTCACACACGGTTTTCAACCAATACTTTCCCAAGCTGGGAAAGAGCTCATCCACTACGGTAAGTAAAATAAATAAAATCTAAGATAAAATATCAAATACTCAAACTAAAAGAAATCTAAATCTAAACTGTGAGAACCTGGATTTTAAAGTATTGTAATTTTATTTTCAGATTGCTCGCCCACAATGGAGAGATAAACACACTTCGTGGAAACGTGAATTTCATGAAGGCGCGAGAAGGTGTGATGAAAAGTCCAGTTTTCGGTAACCAGCTGAAAGAGCTTTACCCAGTCGTTGAACCTGGTCTCTCAGACTCCGGTTCAGCCGACTGTGTACTGGAATTTTTATGCATGGCTGGAAACCGTTCTCTCCCCGAGGTACGTATCTTTCAAATAATCCTATTCTGATTTTCCCACCTTCGTAAATAAACAAGTGCGTCATTTTCAGAGCCAAAGAGACTGTTTAAAATAGTAAAGTAGTAAGCAAATAGTAAGCATACGTCTGTAATTTAGGCTGTGATGACTATGGTGCCGGAAGCTTGGCAGAATGACAAAACAATGGCTACGGAAAAGAGAGACTTCTATCACTGGGCCTCGTGTGCCATGGAACCTTGGGATGGACCAGCCCTTCTGACCTTCACCGACGGCCGTTACATTGGTGCTATTTTGGACAGGTAGCAAATTAATTTATTCTAGTCGTCAATTTTTAATATACAGCTTCACTTTCATGTTCAGTCGTTTGTTGTTTTGGTATACCCAATTATCCAAGGAGATACTAAGGAAACTGCAGACGAAAAAGAATTGATTGTGAGTTGAAAGTCTAGTATTAACTGCATTGAGGGTTTAGATTCTTGATTTTAGAGGCAGAGGGAGTTGGATAAATGGTGAAATTGAAATTAAGGTAGTTTATATTTTATCAAATTGCTTCACGTTTTCTAGATTTGTTATTTGTTAGGACATTTAAAAGAACTAATTCAAGTAAAAAGTTTAATATTCAGAATAGAAAAATGTGAGTATTGAAAGTAGTAAAAAATGAAATGATTCTTGTTAATTTCCCTCTGCGTCTGGGTGTCGAAGGGATAATTCGATTCACCGCGAATAGATGGTTCTTTGGCTAAGGGGAGACAAACTAACAATAAGAGTGCATAAGGTATCTAATAATCACAGAGTATAATAGTAATAAGAATGCCAACAGGAAGGCAAACGAACGATCGAACAACAATAATTCAGCCTGATAATGAAAGATTCAAAGGTGGTAATACAGAAGACTTTTTTGAATTTTTGTTTGGCAGAAATGGCCTGCGTCCGTCGCGTTTCTACGTCACTAAGGATAACGTGATGGTGATGGCGTCCGAAGTGGGCGTCTATGACACTCCGCCCAGCAATGTTGTCCTGAAGGTAAACAAGGAACTAAAGAAACAACGACGTTCTCCATTTTGGGCATTTTGGGATCTGAGACGGCTGTTACCTCTTCCGCAGAGTCGATTTAATTAACCGTGCAAGAGCTTTCGTTAAATCATATTAAATCTCTATATTGTTCAATATAGAGGGTTTCAGCTTTAGGGGAAGATTTATGCCTTCGCGAACGAATCTTGGTTGGTCAACGATCAGAAGCTGGCAAATTGGAAAGAAGACTTCCAGGATGCGTGCATTGTGGCCGATTGTTACCACCAAATTCGACCAGCATCTCTAATTATTTTATCATTCATAGTCATTCGTTATATTGTTTCGTTTGCAGGGTGTTGATCAGATCGGGAACTTTATTTAACGGAAAGAAATTGGGGACTCGTGCCAGGAACTATCTTTTTCTCTCGAAAATAACAATAGATGTTGTATAAAAATTCAGTTTTCATATTTGCGTTCACGTTGAATAATAACTCCAAGCATTCAATAAAAGTTGAGAGATATTCGAAGTCGATTTGGAAGCTTTCAATTAAAAATTTTCATTTCAAGTAGTATCAGTTGATAATGTTTTAATAAATGGTTTAGAGAGTCCGCGAATTTGAAATCACCCACAGAATCGACACTCTGGTATATCATTCTCAAAAAATCACTTTGACACCAGCAGGAATTTGTCTTCTGAACCTTGTCTGGAAACTCTGAGGACAAGGTGTGAAAATGATTATTTGTGGAAGCTTAATTAAAATGAAAAAGCAGCAATTGTACTGATATTCTGTTTTTACGTTGCACCAAGCGAGAATTTTAATCCTCGCTGGAAGGTTTTTCAAGGTTCCGTAGGTGTCCAAGGCAACGGGCAGCATTTCGGTAAAGACAGAATGTCATTTTTTCCTAATCCATCAATATTCTTACATTAATTGTATTCTAGTCTGCGCAGTAGCGAATCACATTGTATTTTATTTATTTTTGATCATGTCATATATGATGTATAATTTATCATTTAGGGACTAGGTTTGTATAGAGGAGTAGGACCGTCATCCAGTGCTGTCGTATGAATGTCGATCTAACGGGCCAAATGTTCAATGACGATCATTCCAACCTCATTTTATTTACAGAGTCGCTTGAAGCCCGGCAGAATGTTACTCGTCGACACAGAGGAAAAGCAAATCATTCAAGACGTGGAGCTTAAGTTGAAAATCGCCAAGAGCAGGCCTCACTCCACATGGCTCAAGGAGCAGGTATACTCATCATTTCAATTCGAATTCATTTTCATTTCGAATTCATCGATCATCCATGGAAATTTCCCTGTCAAATTTCAATTTTTTAAACAGAATGTTCTCGTTTCATAAATTCAAAAATACTGGAAAGTCATTTGCTTTTAATTCCAGGAATTTAAAGTTTGGTGAGCAGGGTGGCCACATGGCAGGGAAGTCAGGGAAAATGCGAGTAGTTGTCAGGGAAGATAGAAATTGACATTTATGCTATGTTATTTTTGTTGTATTACATATATAGCTTTTATAGTTTATTTAACAGATTTTAGAAACTTTCCAAGGATTTCGAAGGATTATAAAGAATTTCCAGGCATTCTTTGAGATTCTCCTCTGGATTTCTAATGATTTCAAGGGATTTTCAATAATTTTAAAGGATTTAAATAGGTTTCCAATAATTTTAAGAGATTTTGACGCATTATAAGGGATTTTAAAATTCCTCGTGGAATTTAAAAATATTTCAAGTGATTTTTGAAACGGTTTTGAGGAATTTTTAAGGTTTACAGGAAATTTTAAGAGATTTTTGTGAATTTAAAAGTTTTTCGTATAATTTAAAGGATTTCAAATGATTTTGGGGAATTCTAAAAGAATTAGTGGAAATTTAAGGGATTTCATGAAATATTAACAAATTTGAAGGAATTTCGTGGAATTTAAAGACATTTCTATGAATTTCAAATAATTTCAAAGAATTTTAAGAGATTTTCAAGGTTGTCGTGAATTTTAGAGAGTTTTACGAATTTTAAGTAATTTGAAGTGATTTTAAATTTCAAAAGATATAAAGTGATGTTATACGTTGAAGAATTTTAATAGCATTATTATTGAAAATTTGTTCGCATTTTTAATACTTTTCTGTCAGGGAAATTTGTCTGAAAGTCAGGGAAATTTCAGGAAAATTGAAAAATTGAATCTTGTGGCCACCCTGGTGAGATTAACTTCTTCAGTCTCTTGGAACCAAGAAATTTTTTTTTTTTAAGGAAACTATTGAAGAACCTAAAGACATTCTGTAAAAAAAAACTCAAGAACTAAATTTTTTGGGTGTTTCTAATTCTGTCATATTTAATTACCAGAATTTCGCGAGAAAAGAAGAACGAGCTGCTACTTTTTGCAGAGCGAAAAAATAATATTGTGTGTCTGAAATTAACGTTTCAATGTCGTGATTAAGTATCGTATTTTCAACCTTGCATATTATCTTTACCCTTTGTTACATGTGATGACACGATTGAAAAAGAATAAGTTTCGAAAATCCGACAATTTGTTAATTCAAAATCATTTTTTTTTTTTTTTACAATTATCCCGTGTGCTGACTACATTGGTGTTATGTGAAGATGGTGAGTTGTAATAGTTGTTCAGAAAATCTAAGTGTGTTTTTTTTGTTGTGTTTTTCACCTGAATTATTTACTTTGTGTCGAATGTTTTTCCACTTGATGAAAGTCTCCCTCTACACATTGATTTAACGATTTTTCCCTTGTATATATCTTTTTAGAAACTAATTTCTCTGTAGCCTCCTTTTTATAGTAGCAACTGATTCTCGCACGGTAGAAATTTTGGTTTGAGTTTAGGGGTATTTTCCTTTTCATTTTATACTCTACTGAAATATAATTTTAATTTTAGAAAATTCACCTTTCTTAAAAACATACAAATTTTATAAACGAGGTGGTTTAGGAAAGTTTACTACTTTTTTTTTTTAATTCTGAGGATCATTGAAATGTAGATATAATTTTCTACTCAATTCACTTTGGATAAAAAGTACTTTTTTTTATCAAATTAAAAACTGCATGATATTTTGACTTTTTATATTTTAGTAATATTTTGTGGAAAGATATATAGCCAACATAGAAAGTCTTCAAAATTGAATTTCTCGAAATTCTTTTAGCAATGTTTATAAAAGCAACTTTTACATATTTTGACTTCTGTTAGAAACTTTCCATCTCAGTTTCATTGCACTTTTTTCTAATGGGGTTAAACACATTAATTGGACTTTTAATACATAAAACTGATGCAATATTTTGAAAAATGCAGATAACGATGGATGACCTTCGAGCAGCTTATATTGCTAGTGGCGGAGCCATCGAAGGGGTTCAAAATGGTCATCCCAATACCGAAGTGGCTATGAAAAATGGACTTAATATGAATGGAGTCGAAATGAAAATATCGGCTGTGAATCGAGTCTGGGGTGGAGATAAGAGACTCGCTTTATACGGATATACCTTGGAAACCATCAATATGTTGCTCCTTCCTATGATTCAGACAAAGTAGGTTTATTATTAGAATAAACAAATTAAAAGCTTAAAATTGGTAAACGATTCTTGGAATTGAATTCAACGTCCAGAAAATTCGAATTTTTTATATAAAGAAAACTTTGCCTTTCAGGAAAGAGGCACTTGGTTCTATGGGAAATGATGCACCACTCGCATGTTTATCGCAATTCCAACCACTTCTCTACGAGTATTTCAAGCAACTTTTCGCCCAGGTAAAACGTCAATAATTTTATTTATATAATTAAACTAAATTATTTATTCCTGCTGATGTAATATAATATACCATTTTAAACAAATGTTTGAGAGCAGAGACAAGTAAAGGTTGCCTATTTAAATTAAATAATTTTCTTTTTTTAGGTAACAAATCCCCCGATTGATCCATTCAGAGAGAAGGTTGTAATGTCTCTTCTCTGTCCAATTGGTCCAGAGAGCAACATCCTCGATCCCAGTGAACTTTACGTTCATCGCCTCTTCCTGCCTCAACCGATTTTGTCCCTCGCCGATCTCGACGTCATCAAGAAAAACACACACCGAGGATGGAAAACGAAAGTGATCGACGCTACTTATCCTGTCGAAGATGGAATTTCAGGTCTTATCAAAACTCTGGACAGAGTTTGCAAGGAAGCTAACGAAGCTGCGAGAGAAGGATATCAACTCATCGTCTTGTCTGATCGACAAGGTGGACCTAAGAGGTAATGCTACTACTTTTATACTATTAAAAAAAATTTTTTATTGGATTTTAAAAGAATTTCTTAACACGTTTTCTTTTTTTACATTCTCAATAGGGTTCCAGTCAGTATTTTGCTGTCTCTGGGTGCTGTGCATCATCACTTGATTGAAGAACGACAGAGAATGAAGGTCGGAATCATTTTGGAAACTGGGGAGGCTCGAGAAGTACATCACATTTGTGTTTTACTTGGATATGGAGCAGATGCTATTTGTCCTTATCTTGTTTTCGAAATGGCGAGGGATTTGAGATCTGACGGTGTTTTTGATCAAGCTTACACCGACGATGTGATATTCGAGGTAAAATTTTAAAATTTCGACTTAAAAGAACGTTCAGAATAAATTAGACAATCTAAAGAAGACTTTCTGATATTCCTCTTAAATTTTTCAGCGTTACGCTGAGGCAATGGAGCGAGGAATAGCGAAAGTGATGGCCAAGATGGGAATTTCAACTCTTCAATCCTATAAAGGAGCTCAAATTTTCGAAGCCGTTGGTCTCGCCGATGAAGTCGTCGAAAAATGCTTCAAGGTACTTCTAATTATTTTTTTAAAATTCTATTCTCTGATTATTTGCAATAAAACTAACCGATTTATTGTGCAAATCAATATTATTCAATGATTAAAATTTGGATCCAATTAATGATTGACATGATTCGATTTTGAAAATGAGGCATTTCGAAAATGAAATTCTTCATTTTTGATACTTGAATTGACAACTATAGAGACGATATTTTATGAATTTAGGGGACTCAATCTCGCATTGGGGGAGTGAACTTTGATATTTTGGCCAAAGAAGCCTTTGACAGACATCAAATGACCTACTGGGAAAAACCTTTGGATATGGTGGTTATTCGTAATCCTGGAATTTTCCACTGGAGAGCAGGAGGAGAAAAACACATCAATGATCCGGTCAGCATTGCAAGTTTGCAGGTAAATATTTGTTTATATTCATGAATTGGTTATTTTCTCAAACTTCAATGATTATAACTAGGATCCAATTAATGAAGGATATGATTCCAACTTCGAAATGAGAAAATCTGAAGTTAACATTCTTTTTTACAACATTTTTTTGGGATTTGGTATTTAAATCTTTTCAATTCTTTTTTTAGGAGTACGTTTCTTCGAAAAATGGAGCTGCGTATGAAAACTATCGGAAGAATACGATGGAAGCTGTGCAAGCTTGCACTCTTCGAGGTCAATTGCAGTTGGTGACAACAAATAAACCAGTCCCGATTGAGGAAGTGGAATCAGCTTCCGATATTGTGAAGCGTTTCGCTACTGGTGCAATGAGTTTCGGAAGTATTTCTATGGAGGCGCATCAAACTTTGGCGATCGCCATGAACCGAATTGGTGGAAAATCAAATACAGGAGAAGGTGGTGAAGATGCAGACAGGTTTGTTTAAAATGATTTGATCTTCTATTTAATACCAACGACAAATTCAATGATTATAACTAGGATCCAATTAATGAAGAATGTGATTCCAAATTTTGTATGAGATAGATTTATAAAAAGAGCTTTCATAAAATGTATATTATAATTGAACTTCTATAACTCATGAATATTACAAATTTGTTTTAGATATCTGAACCAGGATCCTGAATTTAATAGGAGATCAGCTATCAAACAAGTTGCGAGTGGAAGGTTTGGAGTGACTTCCAGTTACTTGGCGAATGCTGATGACCTTCAGATTAAAATGGCCCAGGGTGCCAAGCCTGGAGAGGGTGGAGAACTTCCCGGATATAAGGTAAAGAAATATATTCGATTGCTTTCAATTCAAACTTGCTTCAATTGTTAAATTGAATTATTAAACTAATGGATTCTTACGGCTTTCATTCTAGGTTACGGCAGAAATTGCAGCAACGAGACACTCGGTTCCGGGAGTTGGTCTCATTTCGCCTCCTCCTCATCACGATATTTACTCGATTGAAGATCTCGCTGAATTGATTTACGATTTGAAATGCGCTAATCCGAACGCGAGAATTTCAGTGAAATTGGTTTCGGAAGTCGGTGTTGGTGTTGTTGCGGCTGGAGTTGCCAAGGTAGATTTTTAATTAAATATTTAGATTCTGAAAAATGTACACAAGAAATTAAGTATTGAAAATGATAAAAAAAACTCTATAGGGTAAAGCGGAGCATGTCGTGATTTCCGGACACGATGGCGGAACCGGTGCCAGCAGCTGGACTGGAATAAAAGCCGCCGGACTCCCATGGGAATTGGGAATTGCAGAAACTCATCAAGTCCTCGTTTTAAATAACCTTCGATCTCGAATGGTAGTTCAAGCCGATGGTCAAATGCGAACCGGATTCGACATCATAGTCGGAGCTTTGCTTGGTGCAGACGAATTTGGTCTCAGTACTGCTCCTCTAATTGCTATGGGATGCACTATGATGCGAAAGTGTCACCTGAACACTTGTCCCGTTGGAATTGCGACCCAGGATCCCGTCCTTCGAAAGAAATTTGCAGGAAAACCGGAACATGTTATCAACTTTTTCTTCATGCTTGCTGAAGAGGTACGAATTATATTTCTGTAATTTAAATAAGTGTTATCTACATTTATTTAATGAACTACTTACTTATTCCCTTTTCTAATAGGTGCGATCTCACATGGCAAGTTTAGGGATTCGCAAGTTCCAGGATCTCATTGGACGCACAGACCTTCTGAAGGTTCGAGACAGTATCAGTTTGGAAAAAGCAAAGACTCTGAATCTTGCAAATATCTTAAGAAATGCACTTGATTTGCGACCAGGTGTGAATATCAAGGGAGGATCGGTTAGACAGGATTTCCAACTGGAACTGAGACCTGATAACTTGCTCATTGAAAAGGCTCAGGCGGTCATTAATGGAGAGCAGAAGAGTGTCGATATCGAAATGACGATTAATAATGAAAGCAGGGCTTTCGCGTCCACTCTTAGTTATCACATTTCTAAGAAATTTGGAGAAGAGGGTCTTCCCCCTAACAGTATTAACATCAAGATGAAAGGCTCTGCTGGCCAGAGCTTCTGTGCTTTCATGACGAAAGGCATTCATGTGACTCTCGAAGGAGATGCGAACGATTACGTTGGAAAAGGTCTTTGCGGTGGTGAGATTGTGATTTATCCACCGAAGGAATCAGAATTTAACTCCGAAGCGAACGTTATTGTCGGCAATGTTTGCCTTTATGGGGCGACTTCTGGAAAAGCTTACTTCAGAGGCATCGCTGCTGAAAGATTTAGTGTCAGGAACAGCGGAGCAGTCGTCGTAGTCGAAGGAGTTGGCGATCATGGTTGCGAATATATGACTGGAGGATGCGCTGTAATTCTAGGACTCACGGGAAGAAACTTCGCTGCTGGTATGTCTGGAGGAATTGCCTACGTTCTAGACGTCGATGGATCGTTCAAGAGCAAATGCAATCCGGAATTGGTAGAGTTACTGCCGTTGGATAGAACAGAAGACCTTGCATACGTTAAGCAATTGCTGGAGGAATTCGTTGAGAAAACTGGATCACTTATTGCTCAAGATTTGCTGCAAACTTGGCCCGAACCCACAACTCGATTTGTTAAAGTTTTCCCCTATGACTACCAACGAGCATTGAAGCAAATGGAAGAGGATAAACTGAATGAACCAGTTTTGAATGGAAATTCTAAAACTGACTCTACAGATGTAGTGAAAGACATCGAAGATGCGATGCCGGATACGGAAATGGAGCAACGCAAGCTTGACAAAATAAAGGGATTCATGAAATATCCGAGAGAGAAGACGAACTACAGACCAGTGGAGAAGCGAGTTAACGATTGGGATGAGATATACAATTTCCAAGGAGTTCGTAAAGGATTGAGAGTCCAAGCAGCCAGGTGTATGGAATGTGGAGTGCCTTTCTGTCAAAGCAGCCATGGATGTCCTCTTGGAAATATAATTCCAAAGTGGAACGATTTGGTGTTCCAATCGAATTGGAAGGAAGCTCTCAACCAGTTACTTCAAACAAACAACTTTCCAGAATTCACTGGAAGGGTTTGTCCAGCACCTTGCGAAGGAGCTTGCGTCTTGGGAATAAATGAACCTGCAGTGACAATAAAGAATATCGAATGTGCGATAATCGATCATGCATTTGAACAAGGATGGATCACTGCAAATCCACCGAAGATGAGGACAGGACACAAAATTGCAGTTGTGGGCTCAGGACCTGCAGGACTCGCAGCTGCTCATCAGCTCAACAAAGTTGGTCACCTGGTTACAGTATTCGAGAGGAACGATCGAATTGGAGGCTTGCTTCAATATGGAATTCCAACCATGAAATTATCGAAGAAGGTCGTACAGAGGAGAGTCGCTCTTCTTGCGGCCGAAGGAATCACGTTCAAGACAAACGTCAATGTTGGCAAAGATATTACCGCAAAGGAATTAAAGCAACAGTTCGACGCAGTATTAATTTGCACCGGGGCAACATGGCCTAGAGACTTACCGATCCCAGGTCGGCAATTGGAGGGAATTCACTTTGCAGTTAGTTTCCTAGAACACTGGCAGAAAAAACAAATGGGAAATGAAGCACCAATTGATATGCGGCTCATCGCCAAGGACAAAGATGTCATTATTATTGGAGGAGGAGACACAGGCTGTGATTGCATCGCTACTTCGTTGAGACAGGTATGTATTATTTTGCCAGGAATCAAATAGAGAATTGAATAGTCTATCACCCGGAAAATGCTACATAATTGTACGTTTTTGTTTTATTTTTTAGGGTGCCAAAACAATTACTACGTTTGAGATTTTGCCAGAACCTCCGGTGAAGCGAGCGAACGATAATCCTTGGCCCCAATTCCCACGAATATTCAAAGTGGACTATGGCCACGAGGAAGTCCGGCTCAAGTCTGGGCGCGATCCTCGACAATTCAGCACTCTCAGCAAGGTAGATTTTTTTTTATCTAGTTGATTTCTCTAAATAAAATGAGATGTCTTGATAAATCTGAGATTTGCAATTTGAGGATATTGGATTCATGCTCCAATCGCATAATTCGATTTCCTCATTTTACTCAACAAATATTATAATTAGATTTTTTTTCGCTCTGTACTGGTACTCATTTTTTAAATAGAATTATGGGTACAGAGCGAAAAACTTCCTAGTCTTAATACTTTTTCTGTAAAATGAAGAGACTTTTGAGCTTAGATTTCGAATTCTTCATTTTACACAAAAAGTATTAAAAGTAAACATCTGCTGACTCTATAGGCATACTTCTATTTCGTAAAAGAGTTTGCCTACATAGCGAAAAGATACCTAATTCTTTTATTCGTGGAGTAAAATGAGGAATTTGAGTTTTGAAATTGGAATTTGAATTCAACAGAATTCAGAGTTAACCAGAGTTGTTTTGAGACTTTGAAATACGAATTCTCCAGAAATAATACGATTCCTCTTTTATTTGCAGGAATTCTTGGATGATGGCAAAGGTCACGTGAGTGGAATCAGGACAGTGACTGTCGAGTGGACAAAAGACGAACAAGGTCGCTGGAAAATGGATGAAGTGCCAAATTCCGAAAAGGTGACTTACTTTATTACTATATTTTAGGAGTCCGATTTTTTTCCTTTTATACTTCAACTGTTTATATTTAACCCTGCTGTTTTATTTCTTAGGTATACAAATGTGATTTAGTACTTCTCGCGATGGGTTTCCTTGGACCTGAGAAATACATAGCGACTGAGCTGGATGCGAAGCTAGACGGTCGTGGAAATTTCGAAACCCCTCCGGGAAAATATGCGACCAGTTTGCCTGGAATCTACGCAGCAGGAGGTAATTTTTTTAATATAGACATTTCCAAAATTGAAAAAAGCTATTTTACATTAAACTAGAAGGTAAAAATAGGGTAATTCAAAACATACTGAATATTTTCAAAAATATTAACGATTTCCTTTTCTTTGATTTTAGATTGCAGGAGGGGACAATCCCTCGTCGTTTGGGCGATAACAGAAGGAAGACTGGCAGCCCGAGAAGTCGACGAGGATTTGACGGGAATTTCTGGCCTTCCAGGTCCCGGTGGAATCATATCTGGCGTCCTAAAATAAAAGCCTACATAATCTACTCTTCCGATCTCGTCAACAGAGCCCTCGCGAAGAAATAGAGAGAATGAGCGTTTTATGAATTTTAGCGGGTAGCTGCTGTTTTTATGAAGTTTTTACGTAACGTAGATTTGCGTTATGAATCGAGCTGTGCGACGAGAGTAGATCTATTTAATAATATCAGATTTGAGTGCTGACGAGGAGTTTGTTCGAAACCGCAATTGTTACGATTACTTATAAAAGGATTGAAGACTCGTTTTTCACTCGAGTTATGTATTTCGTCCGACGGATTCCCAGCGCGGAATTCGATCAATATTACTGATAGGATATACGCGCTTAGGTGTAGTTTACAATATTTCAAGTACACTTATCAACCCTTTGTTCTTATTACGATAAGTTACGATTTTGTGAAATCAAAAGCAAACATTCAAATCGTTGAGGTAGATCTTAGGACGAAAAGCACCAAAGGCCTCTGTAATCATTTCTTGCAAAAATCAAGAACAAAAAAAATGTAGTTTGCAGGATTAATTATAATTAAGCTGTTTTTAAGAGGGCAGCGTTAATCGCAATCGTCGTTAAAATTGATATTTTGAGTAGAAAGCTACGATCTATTTAATCCTAATGCTGATCCGTCGGTGGTATTATATTGTCCATCAATTCATTTCGAAGGAAAAATCTTGCACTTCCACGAAACAAGTCTGATTAACAATCGCATTCCTGTGCACCATTAGCACAAATTTTATTTCTACTTGCTCCAGAGAAAAAATTTCTTCAAGAGTTTCTTAAAAAGTTTCTTCAAAAGCTTCTTCTTAGTTAGATTTTTAAATTTCTAGTTATAATTCTAATCATCGATCTTGAATCTTATTTAATAAATTACATTTTTGGATAAAATCCTATTGTGTTGTTTTTTTTTTTAATTAATTGTAGATGTGGGTGAAATATTTTTTCCTGGGGTGATATTAGGGTCGTTCGCGAAAAGAGGCGAGAGTAATATTTCTTGAGAATTTGTGTAAAGCCTTTATCGAATCTCTTCTTGACGAGAAGTTGTTTGGGTGTATCCTTTTGTGTGAATTGAAAATGGTCAATTACCTTTTTGAACATGCGAACTTTTACTGGTCCATGGTCATCATTATCGAAATCACTTATTGCTTAGGTGCGTATTTTGTCAGATGATTTTTTTTTTTGTAATTTTTCATAGTTTTCATCGAATTTTAGCTTTAAGGATCGCATTCAATTGAACGAATTTACAAGTAAATAATTTATTTATAATTTCATCGTTAGTAGAGTAAGTTTACGTATGAATTTGTATGTATTACGTTACGTACACTGTATTTCCATATATATGCAAATCAGTTCGATTTAGTTAAGTACATTTCAGATCGTCATTTATATCACTGTAAATTTCGATGCATATAATTACTATCTGAGACAATAAAATTATATTGAATGTTAGGCAAAACTCGCCTTGGTCTTTTTAAAAGTCCTATTCAAGTATTCACCCTTTAGATTTTTCCACTTTTCTCTGTTTCTAGAATAATCCTCTCAAAATGCTCTCAGTAATTACGAGAATAATGAATTTAGATTATCTGAAGAATGAAATGAGAAAAAAATAATTATAGGTTTCAGTAATGCCGAGAATAATAAGTTTATATTATCTGAATTATGTTTGCCTTTGAAAAGTCCTATTCAGTCTTTAGATTTTTCCACTTTTCTCCATGATTCTAGAATAATCCTCTCAAAATTTGTAGCAAAATGTAAAGAGCAAAATGAAAACAAAATAATTCCAGAGTTCAGTAATTTCGAGAACAATAAATTTATCTTATCTTATGTTTGTCCTTGAAAAGCCCCACCCAGTCTAGATTTTTCCATTTTTTTCTCTGTTTTTAGAACCCTCTCAAGATTTGTAGAAAAATATGAAAAGCAAAATAAATATAGCTCTCAGTAATTACGAGAATAATGAATTTAGATTATCTGAAAAATGAAATGAAAACAAAATAATTATAGGTTTCAGTAATGTCGAGAATAATAAATTTATATATTATCTGAATTATGTTTGCCTTTGAAAAGTCCTATTCAGTCTTTAGATTTTTCCACTTTTCTCCATGTTTCTAGAATAATCCTCTCAAAATTTGTAGCAAAATGAAAACAAAATATGTAATTCCAAATTTCAGTAATTTCGAGAACAATAAATTTATCTTATCTTATGTTTGTCCTTGAAAAGCCCCACCCAGTCTAGATTTTTCCACTTTTCTCTCTGTTTCTAAGATCCTCTCAAAATTTGTAGAAACATATGAAAAGCAAAATGAAAACAAAATAATTATAGCTCTCAGTATAATTTTGGGAACAATAAATTTATATCTATTATTTAAATTATGTTCTTAAAGTTTCTAGAAAAATGTACCAGAAGTTCAAATAAACGAAATACTTACTGAATTATAAAAGCCTAAATATAATTAAACAAATTCAAACATAATTATTATGTGATACGAAAGAAAAATCCACCAAACTCAATCATTATCAGTATTAATTATCACAAAGTTCGTTATATAATAAAATTGCTAAAAATTACTTCGGCCTTGGCAAAGGCGGCAATGGATATTTATCGCCTTTTTTTCCTCACAAGGTAATTTTTTCCAATGACTAATTTTCACACAGTCTAAGTTTGTTTATGCAATTGTCCAAGTATGAAAATAATTTATTTGACTCCGTTGGATTAATTTCATAAATAACATGCAATGCCAAATTTATACGATCAATAAAATCTACTCTGAAGCTCCAGAATATTCTCACTTCAATTGTATTTTACCTCACAGATAAAATACAATTGCAAAGGAAAATTTTGTAAACATACAAGTATGAAATTCAAGATAACGAATCTTGATAAACCTAAGAAATCAATTGGCAAAGAGATAAATGTAAGTAACAATGTAAGAAGTCGACAAAAATAGAATCAGGCAAATATTCTCGAAAACCGTATTTTCTCTAGAATTTTCTAGAACCGAGATTCTGATCTCTGAAATTATCTCTCATCTAATTAAGAAAACGATTTTAAGCCCTTAAATAATTAAAGAAACTAGAATTGCAAATTGCATAATCCAAAAGTGAAAAAATTAACAATCTATTTTTATCAGCTCTTTCAACTACATATATACCCGATTGATGTGCAAAATACGTTGAAAAACGTTGAAACGTTTCAAAACGTTTGTCTCGAGACCGTTTCTTTCTAATAAAGAACCTTCATTCTACGGAAAATTCTTATAAACTAAAACCCACAAATTCTACCAGGACCCAGCGATATAAAAAATTAACAATAAATTTGTTTAAATGTCAAAATGAAACAAAATAGAACGCAAACTGATTCGGGATGACGCTCGAAGTTTCTCGAACCGTCGAGCACATTTCTTGGCAGATGGCGCAAGCCTATATAAGCAGCGCTCGCACTAGGAGCCGTCAGTACATGAAAAGCAATCAAACGAGTTATACGAATAATTTTTATAAAACGAACGAACACGAAACAACATCAAACATGCCTGCTATTGGAATTGATTTGGGAACCACCTACTCCTGTGTGGGAGTTTGGCAGCAGGGAAAAGTGGAGATCATCGCCAACGACCAGGGCAACAGAACAACACCTAGCTACGTTGCCTTCACAGACACGGAACGTCTGATAGGTGATGCCGCTAAAAACCAGGTAGCGATGAATCCGGCCAACACCGTTTTCGACGCTAAAAGGTTAATTGGACGCAAGTTCGACGACCCTAAGATCCAGGCTGACATCAAACACTGGCCTTTCAAAGTCGTCAACGAAGGAGGTAAGAAAAGAATTCAAATCGTCAATTTTCAATATTTTAGTTGTTTTTCTTTGGTTAAACAATTTTTGTGGTGTGAAATTTTTTCATTTTGATATTACAAAGTTCGAGCTGTCAAATTTTGTTTTCAATATTTTCAATTATTTGTTTAGTTTCAAATTTCTATTCAATTTTAGTCTTCTGCTTGTTAGAAAAAGAATTTGACTGTTTTTTTTTAACTTGCTATTTTTCACGTATATTAAGTGATTTTGCAAAAAATTCAATACGTGTTATACTAGTTTTACCATTTTTGGGGTTAGGAAGTAGGAACTGTCAAAATGTTTTTACGTACCTCTTCCCTATCGGTACTGTAAAAAATTTTAAGGTTCTAAAAAAATATTTTTAGGACATCTTTGAAATATTTACGTTTTCAGAATGTAATTTTGCCGTGAAAAACGTTTTTAGACGTTCTAAAAACCTCCAATTTTGTACCGCCTGGATTGGTTATTCAGATTGGCAGAATCCTCTTCTGTTTAAAATAAAAATTAAATATAAAACCTGATTCGAAACTTTCAATTTTTATTTATTGTACTAGTATGTATGTTTTTAGTTCAGTTTTTTAAGTTCAACGAACGCAAATATTTATGAGCTCTTTTAATTTCAGGCAAACCAAAGATCCAGGTAGAGTTCCGCGGAGAAGTGAAGAGGTTTAACCCCGAAGAGATCAGTTCGATGGTCCTGACGAAGATGAAAGAAACAGCAGAGGCGTATCTTGGACAATCAGTCAGAGACGCAGTCATCACGGTGCCTGCGTACTTCAATGACTCCCAGCGTCAGGCCACCACAGATGCTGGAGCGATCGCCG
>JAUESH010000047.1:3712793-3723469 GCA_032275165.1 Synergus magnus
TATCGCATTTTAATTGACCCCGCTCGTAGGCGCTTTACCCCCGTGGCTGCGCTAACATCGGGGTACGAGTGTAAATGTCTTTTTTTTTATGTTTTTTTTCCTGTCAGTTTAGAATTTTGTTTTCTTTCTTGGAAAAACAGATAAGATTTATGAAAAATATTTTTATTTCTGTATTAGCAAATATAGACAGAATTTTCAAACAGCTGTGAGGAAATGAATGTTGAATTGTAAAAGAGTTGTGAAAGTATTTGTATGTTTTTGAAAATTGAATGAAATGTTGGGATTGTAAAATGAAGTTATAAGATTGATTTTTCATTTTAATGAGGCTGTTTATTTTCCATAAGACTGTATTTCTTAATGTTTAAGTTATTTAATATAAATAAATCCTAGTTTTTGATAATTGCTGTCTTTTTCTTGATATATTCCCTAAATCTAAAATTTTGCTTACATGTATTATTTCTCTTATTCATTTAGAGGAAATAATGTTTTAAAATTATTTAAAGTGGAAATTGTTTTTGTACATTGATTTTAAAAATGAAGATCGACTTTTCGAGTCAACTTCAAGGAAACACGTCAGCTTTAATTTCTTGGATAATCTTTGAGTCTACTTAAAATTTGTGTTTTTAAAAAAGAGTTTGAGGTCCATTATAATTAATAATTTTATTATGAAGTCAATGAAAAAAGGAAGTACACCATCTTCTTCTCGTATTGTTGCAAAAAGTAACAGTTCTCTTCCAACGGTTTTTTGTGGACCAACTCCGAGTAAAATATCCGATAAAAAGTGGCAAAAGATTATTGAAGAAGAGAACATCGATTATTTAATTAATTCGATCAGAGCAGAAATTGTTCAGTCGTCGTTAGACGAAATTTATAAAAGATATCTTGAAAGGACTTCTTATTCCTTTGTTGTGCACTGTGCACATTTAGCTTGGATCCAATGTTTTGATGTAAATTATTCACAATTAATAATAAACAATTTATGCACCCATTAATAAAAAATATTTTTCTAAAATCACTGTGAAATTTTATAATTATTATTTATGAGCAAAATGTTTTCAATTATAGTTAATGGATTTAAAATATGATCCTGGAGAAACTTCTTCATCTATAGAAAAATTTTGGTCTCCTGACGAAGAATGTAAACCAGTTAAAAGGGATTCTTGGACTTGTCGAAAAATTCCTATCCGTCCTTCAAAAAGACCAGAAATTATTCGTTCAGATCCCAAAATTTGTAAAAGTCTTCACTTAAATGAGAATATCGCAGGACAGAGTAAGAAAAAATTCATATAAATATAATACACAAATTTTGTAAATATTTGAAATTTCCCGCCAATTTTCGATCGATATTTCAAAATTTAGAACGTTGCGCTTGCGCCATCTGGAAACAGTGTGGATTAAATTGCAAAACTACCTTACCGACCTCAGGATATATAGTAAGTTATTTGTTATTATTCATTTATGTGTTTACTGAAAAATATGTTATTTTATAAATGAAATATTAAGCTGTATTTAAAGAACTATTTAAGAAATAGTAGATCATTTTCTCAATTTAAATTATCTTTTTGAAAACTTACAATTAGTGATTTGAAGTTTCTTCGATTCGAAGTTAGATCGCACCACAAGTATCGTTTTTTAATGACGGGCAATTCCAAGTTCGGGCAATCAAACAAGACAGGTTTTTCATTACTTGTAATTGTATATTCAACCAGTTGCAAGAATAGTGAGGTTCCGATATAGAATCAGAAAATAATAGTTCTTACTCTATCATACAATTAAGTGATTATGACCGGATGATTATTCTTTTAGGCAATTAGTTATAATGATTACGAGACATCGTTAGAATCATTAGAATATAATAACACAGAGTATAACAACTGTAATTATAAAATAGTGTCTAATGATCATCCCTTTTAGATCAAATAACAAATAATATTAAATAACTAGTTCATAATTTCATAATTTAAAAGTTGGTATGAGAATGTAGGTTAGGTTACTTCGCTTAAAAATCTCCCGCCAAAAGTTAGATTTTAAAATGAATTATTTGGCAGTAGGGATGGGCGATACCTACCAAAAAGATCGATCTTTGAAGAATCGATCCAGAATCGCCCATCCCTATTTGGCAGTTGGCATGCCTACTTTTCGGTAGTATTTTCAATTGTTTTCTTTGTTACTTTTCTTGGGAACAGTTAGAAAGTGTATTACAGTGTTTTGAGTGTATTCGTGCATTGTTTACCGAATTGTCGCGTAGTTGTTCCGTCGGAAAAGTCAAGAAAATGAGTAAATTTAATTAAAAAATGAATAAAGTGAAGTGTCGGGTTAATTTTATCTATATTCTTGACATTGACGAGAACTCGTTTTACCGTTTGATATTATAGCAAATGAGCGGATGTGTGTCAAAGTATAATTATCTCTTGAGTACAAGAGAACTGATTGCAAATCAGTTATTAATAACATTTGCTTTTATCACTTCATGTTGTACATCTTGCATAAATCCTGCTCCTTTATTCATTGTAAGTAGATACTGGGAATTATATAGTCCTAAAATCTAACCTCTTTTTGCAGATGTAAACTTTCGCGGTATTATGGTATTATGCATGCTTAACGATTTGCTCGATTTGCTCCAAAAATATTGACTGCATGTGATTCTAAATTTATAAATATTTATTGCGACAGCATTTGCGTTATCTTCTTATACTCAGCTTATAATTGTTTACTGAAATATAATAACAATATCGAAAAATCCTGAAATTAGTGGAAACATTAGGTTAAGTTTTGATTTACTTTTCATAAAATTTTAGAAAGGTTTTGATGTAGATTTTGGCTTCAGCTAGATCCTAAAGTCAGAATCTATATATTTTTCATATTTAATTGTAATAATTTTTGTATTTTCGCTTTTTAATTTTTGCATTCTATATTTTTTACTATTGAAGTTGTTTACGTTTTCTCTAGAATCGTAACATTAACTCGGTTATAGCTTCTGTTACGTCGTAAGGTTTCATGGATGGGTAAAATTGTGAGGATCTCATTTTTCCCGAGAAAGCAATTGAAACTTTACTATCTCGTCAATTGTATTTTTTTACTTAGCTTTAAAAAAAAACAATTGCTGTTTCTCATGGCAAGCCATGAAGTTTAACTCGAGGGCATTTATTGTAATCTTCCATGTTACATCAAGTGTTCCCGTTTTACTATCAATGGCTTTATTTTCAGTTATCTAATTTCTAATTTATTAAATTATATGTCATTGGAGAAAAATTGCTTGAATTCGATCGAAAAAAATACTGTTCTGAGTAAGGTTCTGAATAAGTTGTTCTCGTTCTAGTAATGGAGATTCGCCTCGACTTTGTTGGATATCCGACATTAATTTAATCTCGTTTCGCTCATTAGGTTGAAACGGAGTCATCAAGGAGCAGGAGAAAGCAACAGGAAGCGAGTACTGATGCCGAGTCGGCCGAGTCTCAGGAACACCAGGAAGAATCCCCGAGCGAGATCGATCGGGCGGAAGAGCTATCGATATTCACTCAAACCATCAGCATGTCTAGGCAGGATCTTCCGGTAGTAACACATTATCAATTACCTGACTTTACGCCCTTTGAAATTGTTCTCTCTGTACACAACATGCAACGCACTCTTGCATCACAGACTATTCTTTCTCTCTACATATTTTACGACTTATTGTCAGTAATAATCTCAAGACTCAGGATGATAAAATACTCATGATATGAAATTATCATTTTCCGCTAGACTCTCCCGCTTTCGACTCAAATTAGTATCTTTCTATCTGGTACTAAGTTTGTTATCGCTTCTCGTTATTGCAAGGATTTTTAAACAAATTATTTAAACTTTGAAAAATAAAATATAACTTAACATTTTTTTTATTATTTATAGCTCGAGTAATATTTCAAGACGATGAAAAACATTTCTTTCGTTAAGTATGACATTTGAAACTTTTGGCACATAACACAGCCCTAATAATAATCTGACCTAAGTTGGTCCAGAAGTTTATACTCATTTTGAAGTGGAAAAGTTGGAGTTCGTAAATTTGTCGATTTCTAAACTTCTAAAAGAAGAAAATGAGGAAAATCCTCGCTCTTCTTTCCCAGTTTAGTGTGGGGAGAGGGTCGTCTTTTCCAGACACGGAAACTGAGTTTTCTCTAGGGGGTGTCGGGGCGTCAAGTGCCTTAATAAATGAAAATTTTCATCCCGATCCTCGCCCAGGGTGGGTTACATTTACCGTATAGTACCAGGTCTCTCCATATATTCATGAAACATCTATGAATGCATATAGGAGATGCGGCCGCAGGCGAATATCCATTTCTCATACTCGATGTGCAAGATCAGCCGGAATCCGAAATTGAATTGCGACGTTTTTGAGCCAACCATCTGCACCTCGGCTGTTCGTTCACTTGCCTCTAGACTCTGAAAATTTCAAGTCAGTTTAAACTTCGTACACAGTCTTTCTTAGCCTTTTCTTTTGGACCTCCATACTCCAAACTACATACTCCATACCATACCGCCCTTCTCAGTGTTCGTTTTAGCTAGTCGTAAAATCCGGCCGTATTCCTGGCATGAGAAACGCGCGTTTCCTTCCGAGAAAATATGTCCTGGATTTATGTTGCGCTACAGTCGGGACACTGAAATTTAAAAATAGGATTATGAGAAACGAGCAGTGCACTTTGTTATTGGGCCGTCCCCTGTAATTTAACGGAGTGTCGCTGAATTTCTGTGTCGTTAGAAATTCGAGGAGTTCTTTGAAAAGAACTCGGCTTTTGAAGACTTCTAGCTATATGCAGTCGCTTTTTTAGTTTTTGCGAGACTGTACTCTGTGAGTCTGCATCTTTCCACTTTACCAATTTTACAATACATCCGGTCCTTTTGGAGTTTAGTTTTTCAGTGTCTGAAACTTCTGAAAGGGCGTGAGCAGTTGTGCAATTAGAGCATTCGAACATTTATTAGGTCTTCTATTTCTGCACAGTTTTCCGTTTTGGAAAGTTCAAGAAACAGTCCGGATCTTTTTTGGAAATTGATCCATTTTTAACTTATAAAATTCATGAATTTTAAGTTTTAAACATTGTTGAGTAATTCTAACGTCTCGTTTTCAAATTGTTCAATTACGAGCACTTTCAAAATATTTTGAGTTGTTACCAAGTTGAATGTTTTACTGCTGAATACAATTCTGAATACTTCAAATCTAATTTTGTTCAGTTTTGGGGGTTTGAGTTTGTAAATGTAAATATTTCGTGTCTAATAAATAAATAATATATTTCAGATGCCGAAGTGGTTCAGAGAAAAGACATCAAACACATCCCTTTGCAAGAAAAGAGACACCTTGGGACACCTTTAGGCAGAATACAGATCCAGAATACCAGAAAGTGAGTCCATTTCCTATGAAATTTTATTTATAGCAATCGAAACTATTCCTTTCAAGAACAAGAAAAACTCAGCCTTCAAACTAAATTAATATTTACTCACAAGAAATATTGAATTTACATTCAAAAATAGGAGTTCTTCCTAGATGATATTTGAACCCTGCATAGTTGGTTCTATTAATAATAGTGTGGGATTTGCTTTGCGGTGCATTTTGTTCGGCTGAATGCTCGAGGCATTTTCAACTCATTCGAATCGTTATTTTGTAATATTAGTTCGAAAGATAGTCAGTCATCGAAGATAAATTTAACGAGGATAGGACAAGTAATTTTTGTCCAAAATGAAATGTCACATTTGGAAGAAATAAAAAATTCATAAAATCGTTTAGATAATCGTACTGATCAGTAAATTAATTTCAGTAGTAGATAAAACGCTATAATTATCTAGTATATTTCGACGTTTAAAAATAAGAGACAAGAGTTTGATTTTGCCTCAATTTGATAAATATCGAACCGGTAATGTTGAAGTTAGATAATTATTCCAAAACAAAAACAGTTAAGGTTCGAGTTTGAAGTTGAAGATAAATGAGAGGAATTCAAGGTTTCGCTTTGGGGTGTTAGAAGAGAGTCAAGGCTAGTTACGTCAAGTAATTTGAACAGACTCAAGCGAAGTGCAGTTTAACTAAAGTCATCTTGATAAGCGGTCGCCCGGAAGGTCGTTAAGATCGATCGTTTCGTTTTTGCAGTGACATCCGGTTTTTCGAAATGCTTTCAGGCATGAAATGCATACAGTCGAAAGACAGGTATAAAAGATGATAGCATCTGTAATTTCGCTCTTCGTTTCCTTCACTCGCTTGCGTAAAATAGGCATATCAGCGACAGGACCGTCTTCAACCTTCTTGACGCCCTCAGGCATAACGCTCGGGTCTGACTAGTCGGTGAGAAATGGCGAAAAAATGCTAAAAAATCACCAACCATTTCCATAATCGTTTTCAATTTGCCACTTCGCAAAAACAAACAATTTATGTCGAGCTCAGGAAAATGGAAACTTCATTCTTAAGGGTGGATGGGATCTGCAAAACTCCACCTGCAATTTTAATCGTTTTAATCATTTTAATTGTTTTGATTTTCGATTGTTTTAGATATTGACTCGGAATTAGCGCGGGAAACTCCAATCATTTTGCGATTGGCAAATCTGTTAACTGAAGGGTGGCATGTCAAAACCCACATTTTTCCGAAAATTATATTATTAGCTGGAAAATTCTTAATAATTTTTTTGTAATAAAATAAACAATACTGTGTTTTAGCAATCTATTTTTAAAAAATGAAGATCAACAATTTTATCTTTAAAAAAAAGTTTGAATATCATTTTTTCAAAACGTGATGACTTATTCAATTAATTTTTTTTACTCTCTTTTCAGAAACTAATAATCTACAAAACCATTTCTCAGTTTTTTATTTATACAAAAAATAAATTTTTAGTCAACGTCCAAATTAAAAAAATCGCGCGTCCAGTTTTCTATCTCTTGTAATTCCTTGGAACTGGTTGACTTTTTTTAGTCCATTTTTTTGACCTTTGTTCAGCACTAAAATATCCCCGGAGTGCTTTTTTTTTTTTTTTGTAAATTGAAAATTATATTTTACAGAACGTTTTTTATCTCTCCTGGAAAATTTAATAAAGGTGGGTTAATCCCTTATGACATGCCACCCTTCAACTGAGATTGGCAACACTGTCAATTTGAATTCTAATTCTTGATTATGGTTGGTGAAAAGTTAGGGAATTTTTAAAGATATAGCTTTCCGTTACTCTCGCAGTTAAAAAATTTCTAACAATAAAGCACTTGGTGTAAAAAAATGTTATTAAAAGTATTATTGTCACATAAAAGAGAAGATAAAATAAACGTTACTTTCATCATTCTGCACTCGTTGCCAGATTATCGGCAGATGGTATAAAAGCTTTTCTAGATTTCATACACCAAACTACATCCGCCGTTTTATATCCTATTGTTGTTACCTTTTTATGGTCCCATGACCTTCGTGTCGTGAAAATGCAAGTTCATTCGTGCGTGGCCCTGTTTGTATTACTGCTATTGCGGCAACCGATTTTCCGAAATGCTAGCGATCCCTGCAAGATCTTTACGATCGCTTGACGATTTTCCATAGTGTTCATAGTTAATACTATATACAAAGGAATAGAAAGGTGTGTGAAGCTGTTTAAGGCTATCGAGTATCCACCCATCATCCGCCTTTTCATGCATATTCCAGTATTCAGTATTGTATTCATTTTAAAGAAATAGGTTTACAACAGTCATTAAAAAATGAATTATTGGTGAAAGGAATCTTTTATTTGCCATAAAGATAATTCAATGGTTTTCTTTTGAATTTAACCAACGTTGAGTTCGCACAAGCTTGAGATTATTTCTTAGTAGTTTTATTTGTTTATGATTATTAAATATCATTTTATAAATATAGATTAATATTTCGCAACTTAATTAAATTTCTCCTCAAAAAAAAAAAAAACCTGAAATTTTATAGAATCTGTTGATATATCCTAAAGTTATTGGAATATTTTGAAAATCGTTCGAATCCCATGATATTTATAAAAAATTTCTTGAAATATTATGAATCTTGTTGATTTTTTTTATGATAAACAGATTTTCGATTAAAATTTTTTTAAAAATCGTGTACAATTTGGGAACTTTTAGTCAAATCGTTCGCGCCAAGGAAGGGGTTAAAATCCGTGTAATTCCTTAGAAATATTTAGAAATCCTGTAAAATCTTTGGAATTATTTTAAGATATTTGGAAATTCCCTCCAATTCCTTCAAATTTTGTTTAACTTCTTGAAATTCCCTGTTATCCATCAATTTTTTTATTACCCCTTAAAATTCTTGGAAATCTTTTGAAATTTTTGGAAACTTTAAAATTCCAAAAAATACCTAAAATTCCATTTTTAATCCATCGCAATTATTAGACATCTTAAAATCTGTTAATATTTCTCAAAATTATTGAAATCTTTTTAAACTGCACGAAATTCTCTTGGTTTTGTTTTGTAATTCCTTTAAAACCTTTTTTAATTTTTGGAAATTCTTTTAATTCCCAAAAAAATCCCCAAAAAAACCTAAAATTCCTTTTTAATCCCTCGCAATCTTCTTGAACTCACGAATTCCCACTAAATTTATCGAAATTTGGAGAAATCTTATAATATATTTTTAGAGACTCCTAAAATTTTTTGAGATTCCTTCAAACTCCACGAAATCTATTGATTTTTATGTGTAATATCTTAAAATTCTTGCTCTCTAAAACTGAATCAGTAGTCAAATTCCACTGATTCTCAGTGACTCTTTTCTCATGATGTGATTTCAATCAGTGAAAAGTCACTGAAATTAGTTCCGATTTCCAGTAGATTTTTCACTGATTGAAATCGTCAGAAAAGTCACTCAGATTCAGTGGAATTTGACTGGGGATTAGTGAAATTTCACTGATTCAAGTTTAGAGAGTGGAAATCTCTTGAAAATTTTCAAACTCTGGCGAAACTCGTCAAAATTTTTGGGTAAATTTCTTTAAATTCTTTTGGAAATTTCATTAAATTTTTTAATATTCATTGTAATCTATAAATTCTTCTGAAATTTATAAATGTATTTTTTGATAAATAATATAATATATATAATAATATAATAAATATTTAAAATATAATAATAATAATAATAATAATAATAATAATAATAATAAAATAATACAATAAATTTCCATTCAGTCTCAATAAATTTCATTTTGAAATTTTCCATATTATGTTAGGAGCCGTACTTAAATTACGTAACGCATTTTAGGCTCTCTCTAAGACCCCCCCTCCCCCCTGTAACAAGCCGTAACAAAATATTTTACCCCCCCCCCCTACTGTAAGTAATTTTTGGTTTCGATAAATAATAAAATATGGGACTTGAAATTAATGGAAATTTTTAGTATTTGAATATTACATGTTTTGCAGGTAAAGACTTCTACATATGAATATTCATAAATATATAATCAATATTTAATTTGCGAATTTGCAAAAATTACGTACATGGGTGAAATAACCCCCCCCCCCCCACCATAACAAATCGTAACGGAATCTCCCACCCCCCTTGAGCTGTTACGTAATTTAAGTACGGTCCCTTACTATTTTAATGGAAAAAATGTAGTAAAACCAAAGATTTGTGGAATATCTGGTAAGATATTTAACCAAACATAAGGTTGTTGTAGCCAGATATTTTTCGACTGAAAAATAAAATTATAAAAACATTTCTCTCGATCTTCGATAAATGCAGCATTGACATTGCCGAGGACATTGCAAATTTCTTTCAAAGCGCCGATAGGTGTGCCGCTATACACACTATATTTTGCAAGTATATCGTATGCGCCAGGCTGTGCCTAAGCAAATAGCGCCGTATATTTGTTTTGGTCTCGACAAATATTGTCACACATCTGCACATTCTACAATTTAGAATTCGTTCGATTGAACACGTGAGATGAGAAGAGATAGGTATATCCACAATTCCCCCTTGCATTCGCGCGCGCGCATATTAATAACACACTCTGCTTCGATAATTTTTCTGCTACCGTTCGAGAAAGTATGGTCACGATTAATGCGGGAGATCGAATTCACGATCTGTAAAATTACATATGGCACACCTACGCAAATCACTTACGAGCCTCGTTAAATCGCAATTAGACTCCAACGTTCGGTAATAAATGTGCAAAATAAAAAGTGGCTTAATGGATTCGTTGCGGATATTTTCTTCCGTGGTATTTGTAATCGAGGTTACACTGAAAGAAGCTCGGCTTGCGTTCAGTACAGACATTAATGAGGCTGAAGTTTGCAACGTTTACGATAAACGAAACTGAAAATTTTTTTTTCTAAAACATACGAGATTCAAAATTTTCTGATGGAAAGTAGTTCTATACAACCCAATAAATGATCCACCGAAATTTCAACCCCCTCGCGAATTTGGAACTCACCCCATATCATCCCTTAGTTCGAAAAAATTCACCGAAAATTCCCTAATTCGTGGGGTCAACATTTTTTTTTGCTGATAATAAGTCATCTCAATGCTAAAATAAGACATCCAAAAAAGTTTCATCCCTCTAGCTCATTTGGAACTCACCCCCATGTCATCCCTTAAACCGAAAAGTTTTTGGTGAATATGGGGCGATTTCCAAATGAGCTGGAGGGATAAAATTTTTTGGGGTGTTTTTTAGCACACTCAAAAAAAAGTCTGGTTAAAATAACTAGAATTCTGGTTATTTTAACTAGAAAAAAGTGTTAAATATAGCCT
>JAUESH010000047.1:3850979-3861248 GCA_032275165.1 Synergus magnus
AGCGAATTTTCGTAAAAAACTCCAGCATTTCACCTTTTTCGGGAGTAAGGCTTGCTTTAAAAGATATATAAAAATTTGTTGATTAATGTTCCGTAAAAAAAATGCGATAAAATAGTTGTTATTAGGAGAAAATTGAAATTTCACGCTTTTTCCCATGTACTTTTTTGAATTTCGGCCTGAAGTACAGCCAGCGTCGCCACACGGCTTCAGTCAACTCTCGTGACACTTTTATAGCATTGACCGGATAGCAAGTGCCAGAGGGCTGATTCACAATTAAAAAGTGAGGTTAGGTTATGCTTTTTCCCCTCACCCTCCTAACCACTCCACCGTAATCCACCATTTTTTAAATTTATTACATTTTTTACGTATAATACATATAATACATATAATACGTATTATACGTATAAAACTTCGAGTTACGCGTAACCGTGCAACCCTGGTGGTGCACAAGTTGAACAACCATGCTGTGGATTCTAGTGATAATTTATATTTCAAATAAGCGCGTCAGTTGGCAAAGCAGATACCACACATATTAACATATGTTTTAAGCGAAAAGTCGCATGACGTCACAGCAACAGACAACATTTTTTCCGGCACATTCTGGAAAAGCATGTGAAAGCGTGTGAAAGCGTGTACAGGTTGTAGCAAGTACTTTCTTTGTGTAAATTGAGAAATTTGTCCACATTTGTCAAAGATGAGTGATATTTGGTGATAAGCTAATGATCAGGTTCTTCTTGTATGAAAGTATGTTCATTTTACAAGTATATAATCAGATTTTTGTTGTATAATGACAAAAAAGTACTAGATCCTTCCATCTTCTAAACTTTAATTTAACTATTTATTGTGGTTATTGCTACTTTCGGAAACCGGTGAAGATTCGAATATTCTCGAATATAAAGGGATTGTGCGATACAAAATAAAGTATTGGGTGTTTTGCTTTATTTCAAGTGAAAGCTCAAGAGAGAGTCCAGTAATTGGTGTGTAGTTATTTAGCTTGAAACGCTTCAAAATGGAGCATCAATGTCAGTGTGGTAATATGCATAATGAGGGAGAATTAGGTGTTCAATATAATCTTTATCAGAAGATAGATTTGCAAAATGTCGAATGTCTCAATGAAACCGAAGAAGGAAGTGGGGTTAAAGTTTTCAAACCCTGGGAAGAACGTTTGAGTGGATCGGCTGTAAGTCATAAATTCCCGTACAAATTTTTTTTATACTTATTTCTTTGTTTACCATAATTTGTTTTGAAAACATATTTCTTGTTTCAGTTTGTGGAAAGTGATGTGGACGATGAGCTTCTCTTTAATATTCCGTAAGTTTTCTAAATTTTATATTTTCTAAATTTAGAAACAAAGAGAATTTTATTAGATATTTTATTTATTATTATTATAATTATCTATTTATTTTTTATATTACCGGTCAGAATTGTGAGCTCACCTGCTTTTCGATAAACGGTGCTCTTAAATTTAATTACATCAAAGATTACATATTTTCTTTCAAGTAAGTTAAAAGCTACCAAAATTCTGCTTAAAATGAGTACAGTACGAAGTCACTTTGTCAATTTTTTAAAGAATATATTGCAAAAAAAAAACGCCATCTCTATGTTTTATAAAAATATCAATAACTTTCGAAATAATAATAATAATAATTATTATTGTTGTTCTCAGAGGGCAGTGTACCCCTGTTCAGAGCACTTAGCCATTAGGCCTTTGTACTCTATCGCCTCTGCTTAGTCAGCTCAGGATTGCTGTCGGTAACGACAGGTCTTGCAGAAGGCCAGAATTTAACCGGCCGTCAGTTCCCTTGTCCTACCCGATGAAAAAAAAATCCGCCTTCTTGAGCAGAGCATGTCTGTGACATGCCAGCGCGTTGCAATAACATAGGAAGTGGATGGAGTCGTCTATATCCGCCCCACATCTCTCACATGCCGGTGTCGAGCATTTACCCGTAATGTGCCTATGCTTCCCTAGATTGTTATGTCCCGTGAGGATTTCCATTACAATCCTGATCCTTAGCCTGTCAAGCTTCAGGAGTTCCTTCGACCAAGTCCCTGTGGTGTTACCCAAAAAGTCCTTGCTCGTGCTGCATCCTGGGCTTCGCTGTCACTCTATTTTTTTGATTGTTGATCCATTCCTTAATAAGGTTAATCCCCTCCTGAAAAGGCATGCCAACTTCTTGCTCTTGGGGGCCACAAAGTCTAGTACCCTCCTTCGCAGGCCTATCAGCCCCCTCTTTGCCCTTCCACCCGGCATGGCCTGGTATCCAGGTGAGATGAAGTTGGTTATTCCGCGCAATCCCTTGGAGGATTGTTCTAGTTTTCTCTACTTGCTTAGACGAGACTTCCTCTCTACTAAGTGCTTTTAGAGCCGCCTGACTGTCGGTGCAGATCCACAGGATTTCGCCTGCGTTTCTCCGTGACATAACCCTCGCACATTCCTTAATAGCGAGCATTTCCGCCCGGAAGATTGTGTTGAAACCATCCAGCCTATGGACAAACCTGTCCGCAGCCTTTTGACCATATACTCTAGCTCCCACGCCCTTCTTCGTCTTTAACCCGTCTGTAAACCAAATTATACCATGTTTTGGACCAAAGCCTTCCTCCCAGTCTCCTCTATTTGGGATGTGGACCTTAATCTGGCCCCCATCCGCCAAGGCTGAGGCCTTGATTTCCAGCGCCAGCGACGGAACGTCCAGAATAGTTGTTAACGCCGCGCTAGGGGTGCTCCTCCTCACAGAGCATATGCTCCTGAGGAAAACCGCTGGCACCCTGTCCAGTTGGTCACATACAGTTTTGCGAGTTGTCCGCTTCCACCAGACAAGTGCCGCAAACGTCAGTCTGGGCACTATGATGGCCCGATAAATCCACATCAGTTGTTGTGGTCCGAGCCCCCATTTCGCTCCAATAGCTGCTTTACATTGCCAAAAGGTGACCCGCGCTTTCTGACATTTTCCCAGTAGATGGCTACCCCAGTTGAGTTTCCTATCTAGTATAACTCCTAGATATTTTACCACCTCGGCATAGGGTACCACCGCATTTCCAATCGATATATCCGCCAGCCTTCTAAGTTTATATTTATATGTCATAGTGCCGTCTTATCCGCTTGAAAGCTGAGGCCCTTGTCCTCACACCATCCAAGGGTCTTTCGCAGAGCTCTCTGTATAATGTCTCTGAGTGTTTCTTCGTACATGCCTCTGGACAGCAGGCAAATATCATCTGCATACCCTATAGCTCGTACGCCTTCATCATTTAGTAGTTTCAAGAGACTATCCACTACCAAACACCATAATAGCGGAGACAAAACCCCGCCCTGAGGGCAGCCTTCAGATACGCTGCCCTCTACTCGACAATCCTGCCAACTTGTGCTGAGAACTCTATTGCTCAGCGTCGACATTATCCACCGAATGATCTCTATCGGCACTCCATGCTCTTCTGCTCCCTGCCGTATAGCAGCCCTTGAGGTTCGACTGAACGCCCCTTCAATATCCAGAAAGGCGCCTATGCAGACACCCTTCAGAGCAAGCTGCTCCTCTATGAAGTTGGTCGTTGATAGAAGAGCAGTATCAACTGATCTGCCTATCTGATAGGCGTGCTGTTCCTTATGAAAAGGTAGACTTTTCAGTGGACCCGCCCTCAGAAATTTGTCAACCAGCCTCTCCAACGTCTTGAGAAGGAAGGATGTCAGACTGATGGGTCTGTAATCCTTCACTTTCGTATAACCCTTTTTTCCTGCTTTAGGAATAAAGACAACCCTGGTTTTTCGCCACGCCTCAGGAGTATGTCCGACCGCTATGCAGTCCCTGAAGATTCTAGGAATGGGTAATGCTCGGTGAGAATCGATTCCTCGATTCCGACTTACGCGTCAATTCCGCGGAATCGAAGAATCGATGGTGGGAATAGATTCTTCGATTCTGATTCCAATATTCCCCCACTCCTAAAAAAACTCGCGTAAGTTTAAAATTTTTAGGGGTACACGGGCAGTATTTGGAAAGGTTTATTGGGAAAATTAAACACAGTGAAATAAATATAAATTTCAATTGATGTTTAAATTTTTTAAAAATAAAATTTATAAACTTTGATTCATTTTTTACACACTTAGAAAGTAAAAGGCTAGATCGGAATCGATGTCGATTCCGACGAAGAATCGATTCCAAAGAATCGAAGAATCGACACGAAGGAATCGATTCTTCGAAGGAATGGGAATCGACTTGGCCATCCCTAGAAGATTCCCACCAGTCCCCAGGACCACCCCCAGGCTTTTCTTGAGGATTACCGGGTATATACCATCTGGCCCCGGAGTCTTGTAAGAATCAAAGGACTCAATTGCTAGTTTGACTTTCTCTGCCTTAACCACCTCTGCTGCCAGACTCCAGAATTTCCTTCCATCCCCATGGCGGGTAGATTCTCTCGCCTCTTGAAGGTCAGAAAAATCCGGAAAGTTGCTTCGCATTAGCAGCTCGAGGGTTTCCTTCGGGGATTGAGTGAATTCTCCGTTCTCCTTTTCCAGATATCGAAGATCCTCTCCCCGAAAACCTGTTAGAATTCTAGCCAATTTCGCCGTGTCCGAGACTGTACTCGTTTGGGAGCACAGTTCTCTCCACGATTCCCTCCGAGCCTCCTTGATTAGTTGTTTGTAACGGCCCTGGCTCGCCCGATGAGTCTCCCAAGCCTCTGTCGTACCTACCTTCTTGGCCCTATTAAAGAGCTTCCGAGTCTCCCTCCTCCTTTCGGAGAGTTCAGTACTCCACCTAAGCTTGCGTTGTTCAGTGGTCACTCTTTTAAGGGGGCAATCTCTCTCATAGGCAGCCATTATGGTTGTCCTAACTGTAAGCTCAGTCTGATCGATTTCTTTTGCACTGCCGTACCTACCCTGAAATAATTGTACAATAATTTTTCTGCATTGTACAAGCCTAGGGCTTAAATTGGGATTTAAAATATGTGAAAAGTTCAATGTCATCTGATCACTAGGAAAATAATAATAAAAATCAAGTGAATGTAAATTTTGATGTTTTTGCAGAAACTTCATGATTAATTATTTCCTATATTTTATAAAAATATTTTTCTTAACAGAACAAATATTCAAATGAAGGGTGTCACGGCAAAACCATAAGTGCCATGGGAAAAATTGTTCAGGAGAGGGAAAAAACCTCGGAATTCGAATTTTTAAAATAAAAAAAAAGAGAAAGTACGTTCGATATTTAATGGAGCTTTACAGATCTCAATACGTAATCAAAATTTTTAAAAATTTAATACGTTTGGAGATACATAGCGTCAAAAATCGACTGCGGTCAGCAAATTTTTTAACAAGCGAGATACGGAAAAAATAATAGTGCCATTCCGTTCTACGAAAGAAATTACATAAATTATATACATTTTGCAATTTTTGTATGGACCCAATTGATGACGTAGTATAAACAAACAAATTGTCCAATACATAGACCGTATGTAATTCTTTCCGTCGAATCGAATGGCGCTATTAGTTTTTCTGTATCTCGCTCATTTTAAGGGGTTAGTCTTCTTTGGATGCATGAAAAAAACGCTATTTTTATACATTTTTTTTTTTGAGAATACTATTTTAGTTATTGATATAAAAGTTTTTGGGCTAATGAATGCATTCATAAATTACAAAAAAAAAATGTGTTTTTATTTTTTTAAATCACATTTTAAGTATGAAAACGGTAGGAAAACGGGACTCCTCAAAAAATAGGTAAGTGTGTGCTGTTGATGCAATTTCGAAGACGGATCATCTGAAAAAAAAAAAATCGAGTTGCGTTAGATTCAGTATGACTCTGGCTACTGCAGGAACCTCAATCATTTATTTATATACAAAATTAACAAAATGGCGGGCAAAAAACAAGAAAAAAATCACGTTTTTTTTCGCATTTTTTGGTTAAAAAAATATATTTAAAATTAAAAATTTGCAATAATTCTGCTTCGGGCAGTAGCCATAAGTGTATAGAATATATGGTTAAAATTTCATAAAAATCGGTTCAGTAGTTTCGGAGATTCCATCAACAAGCGGTGTAAAAACGTTGTTTCGAGAAAAAAGCGTTTAAAATTTTTTTAAGGAAAAATCGTAAAAAAATCTTACGTTCAATCAGCAATGCCTGGGCCATACAAAAATTTTTCTGCTTTCTGATAAGTAATCAGTTTCTTACAATCAAAAAAATTCAATTGCCAAAGTAGACTAACCCCTTAAGGGGCCATCCATAAACCACGTGGACAGTTTAGGGGGGGGGGGGTATGGCACAATTCCACGCTTGTCCACGAGGTGACCGGGGGGGTCGGGCTAGAATCCACATGGACACATGTTTTAAGCTCACATTCTCAAGTAAATACGAATTTTCAGTCAATTTTTCGCTCCTTTTGGCCTCCTAGCTTTTGAAGACCAATAATATCTATATTTTCATCAAACATGTCCACGTGGACAGAGTAGGGGGGGGGGTGTTCGTCAAAATTCCACGGCTGTCCACGATGGGGAGAGGGGGAGCCAAAAAGTGGTGAAAAATTGTCCACGTGGTTTATGGATGGCCCCTAAGCAGAATTTTGGTATTTTTTAACTTATTTAAAAGAAAATATGTAATCTTGGATGTAATTAAATTTAAGAGAACTTAAACAATCATCGAAAAACAGATTAACTCACAATTTTGACCGGCAGTGTAAGATTTTAAGTCATTTTAACGTGTATATGGGGCATTCCATTCCAAATCGACCACTTTTGACCCCGACTCCTTTTGATTTGGCTGACACTTTTTTTTAATCTTTTTCTACCCTATCGAAAACATTTTTCAGAATTTTTTCAAATTTTTTTACCTAACCCAAAAAAAGTTATAGATTTATAAAAATTATACAGATCCATCTACAACGTTTTTTATTTTAAATTTTCGGAGAAAAACGGAAATTTCGAAATGATTGTCATTTTTAATTCCTTTTTTCTTTTCTTCATAAATACTTTGACATTTTCCGCAAATTCTCTGAAATTTTAAGAGTGGGATTTTTTTGAGGTGTTTTTCTATGGGGGACATGATTTAATTAATTGATAGATTCGAGATTCGATCAGCTAAAAAACATAACAAAACCAGAGAATTTAATGAAAATTTCTCTTTATTTTATTATTTATTATTATTATTATTATTAAATTACCAATGCCTTTAAAAATAATTTCCTTCTTTCGTCTGGAGAAATACTTTTCGAGTTTTGAATAAATTAATGACAAAAAACAACTCTCTCGATAATTTTAGGTCAAGCGAGTCAATAATCATACCTTTCACTGAAACGATCAGCTTATCTGCATATATGCATATATGCAGATTACATTTGTGCATATATGCACGTGTATTTTGTGTGTTTAGGTGCGCATCCATTGAGACATCAGGAGTGATTACAGCGATAGGAGTGGCAGTCAGTCACAAATAAAGGGATAAATTGAATAGAAGCCGTACACTCGTTGCTCAACCTTGAATCAACAAAAGATTCCTTTTTCAACGAGTCCGCAACCCGTGACCCCTGTTTCGATTACAGTACCTGTTCATTCGTTTGATTGACGGTAAAAGATACAGTAAATACCGTGAAAAAAAAGACGAATACTGACGTATTCAAATTCACACTCGGAATAATTAAAATTGCTCTATAGACTTATAGTGGATTTCGAAAGTTGATTTTAGATACACCCACGTGGCACTTCAAAAATTGTCTTATTATATGATTTTCAATTACTACGTAATATAATGGAATACATTACACACGGAGAAAAATAGATATTTAAACCAGGGTTCTAAAAATGGTTAATTATCCATTTTCAATTACTTATTAGATAGAAGAAATTATTGTAATTGTTCTCAAAATAATTAATAATTACACAAGAAAATTGTAATTATACTTTTATTAATTATAATATATAATTAATTAAAATGTAATTAATTATAGTGTAACTATAATTTTTCTATTTAATTATTAATTACTCTAGTAATATTATTATTATAAATGTAATTAGTATTTGCAACCCTGATTTAAAATTAACATGTACACTATCGTCGGAAATTGTCGGTACGCTTGTTTTTTAGCCGTTGCTTAAAGTTCTCTAATTTTTAAAATATTCATTTGAAAAATTTTTCTCCAAAATAGTACGAAAGCTGATCAAATTCTGCGTCTAATAAGCCAAAGATCTGTTTTTTATAAAAAGATATTGTCAAAAAACCTCAAATTTTGATGTTTTCAAAAATGTTAATAACTTCGAAAGTATATTAATAATTTTTAGAAGCGCTTGGTCTCAATTTAAAGATAAGTTTTCATAGTTTTTGTGTACGCTATTCAGATATTTTTGAAATTATTTACCCTAATTTCTGCTTATTAGACGCAGAACTTTATTAGCTTTGGTACTATTTTGGAGAAAAATTTTTCAATTAAATATTACAAAAATTAGAGAACTTTAAGCAACTGCTAAAAAACAGGCGTGTCGACAATTTCCGACATAACATATTTTTTTTGGAGGGGAGAAAAAATGATTCGATCTGCCATATGTGGGGGAGGGCGTATATCGACACTGTTACGTAATTTTGATCATTTAAAGAAGACAACTTCTTAATTTAATTATTTCATTTTTATTGCTTTCATTAACAAGTTGTATAGATATTGATCGACAAATATATGTCTCTCATTAATAAAAACACTCTTTACAAAAATCTATTATATTTATATATGCTTCAATCGGACCCGTAATATTAGACCATTAATATTTATATTCTGTTAAATTCCATTAAATTCTTTCAAATTCTGATTATTTGTATTTGCTTTGTATTTGTACATAATTGCTTTTCAATGCTAGCAATACATTAAATAATAATAATAAATACTAAAACAAATAATACCAGATATTTAAAAAATAATAATAAATGAGAAATGAATGGTATCAAATGATAAGGAGTAAAATTAGGTAGGAGACAATTTTTAGTGGAAAATGCCATTTTTTGCGACTAGTAATTTTCCTTGTTCAGTTTTAAGCAATTTTTTATTTTCCTATTTCAAAAGGTATAATCTAAAATTCAAATAAAAATTGTACAGCAATTCAGATTTATTGCGAGTTGATCTTTAGTAGTGTTACTAATAACTTTAGGTTCCATTCCATATTGTATAAGCAATAAAATTAAAGTGCCACACAATAAAATTTTGACACTATTGTCGCACATGCGATGTTATTACGACATATTCGAGTTTAATAATATACGTCACAACACAAAGCAATAAAGCAAGAAAACTAATTTTAAATAAACATACATTACTAAGGTTGTGCGAACTCAGACGATATGTCAATAAGATAGACGCTTCCGCACTGCTATATGTATATATAGTGAAACGGTTCCACAAAATAATTAGTACTTCACACGGATCACGAGATTCTGGAAGAATCATCTACCTCCAAAAATGCGAGTCATTATAAGCAGTCTTTTCTTTGCGTTAGCAGTTTTGTTTAATTCTATTGGTAAGTATAAAATAATATTCTATAAATATATAATTTTAAGTATACTTGTTTGAAGCATATTTATTCATTCTTTTATGTACTATCTATTTGAACTTTAAAAAATTAAAAACACGTCGCCTACGATTTACAAGGCGCGTTATCTCTCGTGAAAAAAAAAAAACATATTTAATATTTTCTAAATAAGCAATTCGATCAAATTTATTATTCATTTTTTTAGCATAATCACTCATTCTAATTTGTATTTCAATGATTAAAATTCTTCACTTTTTTTTATTTTTTTATTTTTTTTTGTTTTAGAATTAAGTTCTCAGGCGAGTCCTCCTCGTTCGGAAGTACCACAAGGGCGCATGGAACTTCCTTTTCCTTATTTTTACACTAATGCTGGTAATATTCGCGAACGTGGACGGCCCTATGCTCGCGCAGTAACAACAAATAATGATATCTTTCTTGGAATGGCCGATTCGGGTGAATATTTTCCAATAAAGCTTAACGGCAGGTGTTATATTTACAACTTAAGGGAACACAGAAGAATTGAAATAAGCCATGATGATATTATGCATCTTCTAAGGAGCGAACATACCCCACATAATGCAGAAGGAGCTGGCTTGTCATCTAATCAGGTTGTGGCATCTTCCAGCAGAGGACGTGATGGACCAAGGAATTCAAAAAACTAGTAATTAGAATTTATAAAAATGTAAAACTAACATGCAACACACTGAAAAGAAATGTACATTGGATCAAGTCGACGTAATTACTTGACCGATTTTACTTGCAAGAAGTCATTCTTTTCTAAG
>JAUESH010000047.1:4034215-4045142 GCA_032275165.1 Synergus magnus
ATTAGAAAAACAATTATGTTCCTAAGTGTTTAAAATAGAAGAATTACAATTTTTTTTACAACATTTTTCACTCTGTGTATACGTAAGCAGTCAAAATGACTTCCTTAGGCAATCTAGTGTTAAGGAATTTGAAAGATTTTTCGAGATGAGAAAGATTGCGAGTGATTTTATGTGCTTTTAGAAAATTTCTAGAGATTTCGGATAAATTTACAAGTTTTGGGGGACTTCGTATCCCACGCCATTGGGAGATTGTATATTAATAATTATTTCCCTTCAAATAAAGATCGAGAACCTTCAAAAAAACTTGTTTTTTCACATAAATTTATCAGAAATAATCGCTGGAAAATTGAAAAAATTATTTCTAATTATTATATGCACATAAATATTTTCTAAGATTATATGGAAACCGATTTATAAATTAGTTTAATAATAAAAAATTAGTTAATTAATCAATTAATTCCACACTTTTCTTTATTTTTAAATAATTCCGGGAAAATAAGGGTTTGAAAGTGAATAAAGTATTGTTAATATGACCAGACTTTTTTTTAAAGAAAATATTTTCTTTTTGACCTTCCGATCGATTTGACTTCTATTTCGTTTCCTTCCATTTTTCAAAAACTGACGTTTCACGAGTGGATCAATCGTTTTTTTAAACGACACGATCCGAACAGAAACAAACGAAGATACGAACACCTCGGCTCGGAAAATTTGACAAATTTCGATCGATGTCGATCGATCACGAGTATTTTTTGGCTCGACATGCATCACTACTTTATTCCTTTTCATTTCTGGTGTCATGAGATTTACTACTCATCTGGAGGGTCAACTATAATATAGGACAGCCTTCTAAGATATTTAAAGAGATATTTAAAGAGATTTAAGACGATTTTCAAAGACTTCAAGAGATTTGAATAAAATTAAATGTCCATCCAACTAGTTTTACACAAATCTACATCAATTGCACAAAAGCACACTAGGAAAATTCAAAAGACTTCAGGCCTGCATTTATTCACGGCAGTATCCTCAATTCATTTTGTCATCGACCAGTTTAGAACAACCAAGTGTGCAACTCGTCGCGAAGACGAGCAGTCTGCGATGAGATAAGAGTTTAGAAGCTTTGCTGATACTCTCAGCCGAGATTTATGGCCGCCTGCTAAACTCACGGACCTTATATTGGACCCTGTTTCATTATTCTCGGATAACTCTCGCATCAATCAAAATTAAAATTGATTTATATGGAAATCATTCTTGTATCAGCTCTGCTGGAACGTCGAAAATATTTTTGGATTTTGATAAACGATTTCACATATTAGCGGATTAGATATGTTAAAGTGATGTTCTGTACCCCAAAAGATTGTTAATGGCTTCAAACTAAGGCAAATGTTCAGAATAAAACATTCAAAATCGCACAAATTTTTTTTCTTCTTTAAACAACGATTTCTACTTATTCTAACAATAAATGTTTCCAACTCGTCCAAGAATCTGCAGATTCCAAATGAGAGGCACGCACTGCACGATTGGCCGATCCAGATTTAGACTGAGTTGAACCACCTCTCCCTAAAATTAAATTTCAGGCAAGAGGACTTTACGATTGGTCAGTTTTCTTAAAGAAACTCTCTGCAATTAGCAACCAAAATAGAAATACTCAATACTCATGAACCTTCGCCAAAACATGTTTCCCTCCTTCCTGATAAACAAAACAAAATCCTTCCTACACCAAAATCTGAAGATTAAGCGATTCAAAGATTTCAGATAACAGACTATACAACTCTGGGTGAAGAAACCAGAAGTGACACTATTGTTATTTCGCGTGACAGTTTGCTATGATAATTTTAAGTCGAATTCAAGTGAGATGTCAGTTAGTATAAAAAGTTTGCTTTCAACCAAAAACACGAACGTGTGTGACAGCAGAACATTTCACGAAAATCTGGCTTGATATTTAGTCAAAATGAAAACTGTGACTCGGCACGCAAATGTTCTCATTTCTTATTCAGTTCCCCAAAACTAAGTTTTCAAGTAAGGTGAAGACATCAAGTCTTATTATCGCTAATTATAAATCAAAAGGTCACACAATATGACTTATTTTCTTCTAACATTCAACTTAATATCGCTTAAATTTTTTAGGGGCACAAAAGCCTCGCAGTTAAAAATTGTCTGTACTTTACGATTCCAAGGTCTTACGTGACTTTTAAATTAATAAGTGCTCTGCATAAGTTTGTATAATTTCCAGCAGGTAATTATAGATCATAATAAAATGATGAGCAGGTTCACGTTTTCTGAAATTCTAAAATTACAGTGCAAGTAAGAGAAAGTTTTTCTTCCTTGTATAAGTGACATGGTGTGCATATCATCTTTCTGTTATCAGTTGTTATGCCAGTCTATCCGTGAGCGTAATAATGTGCAAATAGAGAGCTATATTCTCAGATGTATGTCTCAATAGCTTTTATCGATAAGATATCTCTCGAATCTATTATGTTTCCTTTTTTATTTCAAGTACACATGCGACCTTTCTCAATATCTACATTTGTCGCATGCAAATGTCATACTTTTTTGTACTAAAGTCCTCTAGCCATTCAAGGCTAAATTTCTTCTCTGAAATTTAATTGTATGAAATAAATAAAAAGTAAAGTTGACTGAACATCATAAAAATGGTATAAAAATTGTATGGATTCTTATAACTAAAGGATAGGGATACTCGCAATGAGAAGTCACATATATTTATTAAATCTTCATTTTTTATTTTGTCACTTCTACTGTAAATATTACAAATTAGAAATAACATCACATAGTGTACGAAATACAAAAGCTATTGCAGAGTCAGTGATACAATACATTCGTAGAGCTAGGCGTTTAAAAAAGAAAAAAGAGAAATCTGAAAACACTACATGATGAAAAAAACTCGATTACAGCGGCGACGAATCGTCATCGAGAGATTGCGACCAAATCGAGACGGTTCCTTTGGAAAGACCGAGTTTTTTCGACCAAACGAAAAGCTTCGCATCTCCTCTGACTCTCGCGCTCGTGAGATCAAAGAACGTCTCTTTGGTGTTTTTTTGAGATACTCTTGATATGTATATATTTCACAGTACCGAGAGTATCTCTCTAAAACACGTCTAACTTATGGCTCGCACTCTGCCCTCCAAATTTGGAGGAAAAGCAAACGAATTTGGTGTAAGAAGATTACAATACTGTCATGAATCCGTTTAGTTAAATACACATAGATACTCCACTACCAATACTTGGGGGCTTGCTTACAAAAAAACGGAGATGAACGAAGTAACACGAAAATCATCCTTACATAAGTTAGATGTGTGATGATAGAAGGACGCGAATTTCATTTTAATTTCATTTTACGGCGTCCCTCTCGATATAAACATTATTCGTCCGCAAAACTACGGAGGCGCTATGATAATATTTTTCTTTTCAACGAGCATAAAAAAAAGACGAGCTTCGTTCCTTGACGTCCCTTGAAACACATTAAATGAAATGCATCGCGAGAAACGTTTGACCGCATAAGGCACGAATCTCGTCAAATAAAATGCTCCTTGATTAAATCGCAGCGCCCTCGTTTTCCGCGGATATTCAATACTTAATCAGTAATATCATTTTCGTTATACGTGAAAAATTAAATATTTTACATTATCATTTCATTATCGATACTATATCTTTAATTCTTTTTTTCTATATTATCATTACCTTCAACTCAATATAAAATATTATACACAATAGCATCTTATACTCTGCTTACTATGTAAACATAATAATGATATAAGATCACAATGAATAACGGTTATCCGCGGACCCGACGATTTTCTCTCGCAAGAAATCTTGCAAAAGAAAATCGTCCCGCCCCCATTCTTCATAGCCAACTGGCAATTTCGTGTGCAAGCCTTTTTTCGCAATTACCGGTCTCTCCGAAAAACCCAATTTTTTCAACTGAAAATTTAAGATCAGAAATTTCTCGAATTTGGCAGACCAGCCTGCAACTTTTTATCGTCGCTTGGTGGAAAGTTATCCCGATTTTATTTTGCGAGGAAGCTGCACAGTCATCGCACAGCTTCAACTTAAAACTTACGTTAATCACACTTGCTTTTTTAATATCACAATACCCTCAGTGGACCGACGTAAATATCGTTATCAAGTCGGCGGACAATTTGGAAAACCGTAACGGCATAAATAATAAAAAGACATCAACTCTCTAAACAAAGCATTCGTTCGTTCGTTCGTTTGCTCGAAGTACAACGTACAATTAATTTGACACTGACCTCTACTAAATCCAGGTACGATATTTTCATACAAGAAATTAATCAGTGAAGCGAACTTGATGAAATAGATAAATTTAGAGTCTAAAAAATAGTCAAATGCGTGTGGCTTTCTTGGTCCGCGTGCATATAACGACCTCATGATACATAGAATACACTGAGTACAAGACTTGAACCTATTTGAAGAATAGGTCCATTTAATCGTGTATCCAGTCTATCACACAATTAATGCCTCACGCAGAGAAGAATTAAAAATTAGTCCATGTGTGAGTCACCCTATCGCGTTCGCGTGTCTGCATGCGACCTAAGGTCAAAATATTATATATATATGCATAAACGAGAGACTGCGAAATAGAATGATGAATGGTCCACACGACCTGCACTCCCAATCAGTAAAATTATATGAAAAACCTACCTACCTAACTACTACTGATCAATAAAACATCGCCTATCGCTAAATACCACTACATATCACGTGAAATTTGTTAAAGTCTTGATGATGCATCTTCATGAACGAAGACATAAACCTCTTCTCAGAAGAGCTACCATTACTAGAATTTGTTTTTTTTTCTCGCTATCACAATAGATTTCATATTTTTCTTTCGATCCTCGATAACGTGGAGATCGATCAGCAGAACAGTGGACTTAAAAAAACCGAACTGCACACAAGATGAGGTCGCGCACGAATTTGATGTTAGGTTCAGTTTGGAGAAAAGTGTCTTACAGATTGATCCAATGTCAGCTGCAGTCTCTCCTCCCTCATCGCGGCATTCTTTTTCGTCTCACCTTTACAGGCCAGAATATGCCGCGACGAATCTTCAAACTGGATCATCAGATCGAAAGAGAATGGACCCATGAGAGATTCTGGAAGGAGTGACTTCAGTGATCTTGTTGGTAGGATCGGTAGAGCTTCTTTTTCTCCAGGGTGAATTCCCTGCTGATCATGATTGTACCTCCACGAGTCAGATTTCTGCAAGAAAAAACGTTCATTTGTTAGACATGACTCTCTCAAAATACTCTGCACATCAATTCAGGTTCTTCGGAGAATAATACTTACTTCAAAAATTGTGGGAGTAGAATGTGCCACGATGTGTGATCTTGCTTGAGAGTAAGGTAGAGTTCAAATGTTGAAACGGCATTAGGATCGCATTGAACCCTGGAGAGCCTTCGGCACATGCTGTCGGTCTCAAAACTGATGAAGAGTGTGCAACCTCTACAAAAAAAGAAAAAAATCGCAAATTTAATTAGCCGTTCAGAGCGAGATATCTATGAAAAGGGGGGCTTTAGTCACGCAGACTCAAGGGCAAAAAGCCGGCCAGCTCAAACCTGCTTGGCGCGCGACCGACTCCCACTTCTTTCATTTCTTATCTATTATTACTCGCGTCTTTTTAAATTCTAGAATGTTCCACTCGATGTTTTTCTACACTATTTAAAACTGTTTAATTGATGAATGGCATAGAGAGTCTCCGAGGATGGAGCATTGCTCTAGTTTCTGATGCTTATCCGTCCCAAACTTTACAACCTTTTATAAAGTACCGAGGGTTTAAGACTTTAAGTTTCAGTTACAAAGTCGTAATGGATAGGAGGGCAATAAGTAGATTATTAGCTGTGCCTACCTGAGACCGCAGGGTTCATTTTCAGCCATGGATAGGACGTCTTTAGCTATCCTTGGCAGGAGGTCTGCAGGTAGCAAAACTTCGCCACAAGCGAGCTGAGCATGCTTTGCAGCCCTCAGCTCGACTTCCAGCCTTTTCGCCAGAGCTTGGCAGGCTCCGTCGAGTTCATCTGTCACTGTTCCAGCTGTAACAGAAAAAAAACCAAACCCGGTTAGTCTCACCCTCTTTGTCCCAAGACTCATAAAAAAGCCATTCAAATCCAATATCTATGGAACGATAATTTAAACCTGGATTGCTCAGAAAAGTGTGCACAAAGATTTCTGGAAACTGAATGCATCAATTTCAAGTTGTCTTACTTATTTAAGTTTGTCTTATTATTTTTTTTTTTAAATAGTCGACTGCTCTTTTTAGTACGACTTCAACTCGCTTTCAAGATAATTCTATACTTGGAGTAATTCTATACCTGGAGTAATTCTACAATTGGAGTAAAATATTGAATGGAGCAATCAATATCAACCTTCAAAATGTTCTGTTCTTAATATTCTGTGAACTCTCAACTCTAACCAGACTGAATGACTAATTCGTTGAATGTTAATTTTTTCCGAAATTTGGATTCGCTATTTCTAATAACTGATTCCCACTTTCTAAATTTTCTCGCTTAGAACCAAGTGAAACTGTCTTCCGGTCAAACGGAGCGTGATGCAATGAAAGTGGAAATTAAACAAAACTAGGAAATTCGATATCACTGGAGAAAATCAGCTGTTTCTTCCAGTCAGCTGGAGCCCAACTTCCCGTCGTTGTTGCTCGAAGTGTCAAGTTCGCTCAAAGAGAATCTTGAATGTTCCTCTTTAATTCTCAACCATTAATAAAGTTCACTCCATCCAATTCTCAATTCCCCTTTCCTTATCTATTGTCACTTTTTCGAATCCAAATTTCGCCGATTGAAAACGCAGCTCCGAACTCATTTGGAACACAATTTAATGAGCGTATAATTTATCTATGAAAATGATTGTAAAAAAATGACATGCTCTTAAATCAGCACCTCTAATTTTCGTACAATCACTTTTATACATAAATCTTATAGAACACTTTTGCAACTGGTGAACTTCTCGAACTGGTGAAAATGGATAGGACATGAGGAAACCTACCTCTATTGTTGCTGAAGTTGACGTTGACGGGGCAAGGTAGAACCTCCATGGCTTGAAGACAAAGGTTCGTGTGTCAGAAATCAGGTAAACTTATCACTCTCGAGTTCCGGAGATCGAACCCAACGAAAAAATAGTGAAAAACTAACAATGGAAACGATCAGAAACGGAATAGAAAAAAACTCGAGCTGCTCGACTACCGGCTTTTGTTCGGACTGTTCTCCCTATCCTTTTAGTCTGTGCTAGAAACGCGGACAAAACCACGTATTCCAGCCGCGCTATTTTCGAACAACTGATTCGCCGGCACCGATGACGCGACTTTTATACCGGCATATCCCACTACCAAAAAGCCGGTCCCCCTCCAATCCGCCTAGCAACACCGGCTACGTGATGTCTCGCACTGCCGGCGCTTCGTGCCCTTTCGTCCGGACTCGTGTAACCTCGGCCGACAGGCTGTGACAAGCCAGGGGGGCTCTTCGCCTCATAGCATCCATCGTACCGGTTTCTGACACAACAACTGGGATAAACTCTCTGCTTTTTGTTTTTCTATGATTTCTTACGTGCTCTCAGCTGTACTCACTTCACCCGATCGAAAATTACTGCGAAACCCAATAGAGGGAAAAAGACGTGAAAATCGAGAAATCTACGAGAAACAGGAGGATCAACTGCACGAGATGGGTTTCTTTGTCTTTGGGCTCAACAATGTAACACGCGTGTGTGCGGGCTCAAACCGAAACTTGCACCCCCCTGAAAAGGGTCGAAGGGTGCCTTTTGCGATGTCTTATGCAGTTCCTTTGTCAGAAACTCGGGCTCGAATTGCGACCAAAATATTCTGTCAACGTCATCTTGCCAGAGTTGCTAACGAAATTGGTGCTTTGTTATAGTCCGAGATCCCTTTGTATGGTATATACTACCCCCATAAGGTCAGTCGGTACAATTATCTACCGCAGCCCGACGTAAAGGGAACATTTACGATTAAAAAACTACCCTCATCGAGTTCGTGCATAAAAAAAGGAAATTAAAGACCTGGATCGTCTGCTCCAATGTGCAAGGTTTCATTTTTTGTTAATTTTATCCACTGAGCTTATGACGGTATATATAACATACGATGGGATCTCGGACATACCAGATATCGATTCTGCGCCTGCACAAGCGAATCCAAATTTCAGGGCCTATTTCAGCTCAACTTTTTAGTTTTTTTGTTTTTTTTTTTTTCGCACACTGCAGTTGTGGATTCAGTGTGCAATTTTGACAAGTTTTATAAACTAACTCGAAGATAAGGATGAAGTCTAGCGACAAGAACTTGAAATATGAAAGCGAAGCAGAAAAGAATGATGAGATTTTCATAAATTGAAGTATTTGAAATAAAGTTCCTAGAATTTATTACGTGGATATCATTGCAATACAGGACAACGGGTTCTCAATGATTGGCCAAGAAATACTGACAATTCTGCTGTCCCAATCAGCAGAATTATTTTTGTTCTCTTTCTCGACATATGAAAGGGGTGGAGAGGGTAAAAACTAGGTATGCAATTTTAAACTCTCCCTAAAATAGGCCCTATCAAATTTTCATTCGTCAGTTAGTGGTTGATGCTTCAGTTTTTGCTGATCAAAAGGAAGTATATACAGATACACTCAAGTATACTGAAATAACGTTGGTTATCGATTACGCACGCTACAGGTCTCAGAAAGACCAACTCAGCACTGAAAGCTTTCTATAGATATAAATGAAGTGTGGACAAAAAATTAGACATAATATACATATATTAGATATAATAAAGATCTCATGCTTTATGTTTAGCTAACTAGATCTTACTTACCTGCGAGTACTTACCTTTCTTTCCAAATAATAGAATTTGCACATACACAAGACACTACACACGCGGAGAGATTCACGAACTCGATCTTTTTCAATTTTCTATCTTAAAGATGCATGTAACGCAAATATACGCTCTCAAATTTAATTAAGGGCATGAGTTACTTCCCATATGAGCAAATTTAGATTAACCGGATTTTTTCGCACAATTTTTACTTAAAAAAAAGAATAGTGCCTTTACATTTGCTCATATGATAAGTAACACATGCCCTTAATTGCAGCTACAAATTTGCAAGTATTTTAGCACACGAAAAAGACTGCTGTTGTTATGACAACCATAGAAATAGTAAAATATGGTAAAACAAAAATTTGTGGTTGCCACAACCACAATTATTATGTGGCAACAACCACAACTATGTGGCAACTATTATTAAATAGTTACCACAATCACATGTGGTTCTGTCAATCAAAATCCTGGTTGTGACAAGCACAAATTTGGGCCAACCATGGAAATGGAAAAATACGGGGCAACCATATCTATGGTTGCTGCAACTATATTTATGGTTGCTGCAGCCAAAGTTTGGTCAGCGCAATCATTCAATTGCTTAGCTTAATAATTTTTTTGGTTGCGCTGACCAAATTCTGGCTGCAGCAACTATAAATATGGTTGCCGCATATTTTTCCATTTTCATGGTTGGCCCAATTTACTATTTCTGTGGTTGTCACAACCATAGTTTTTTCCATACAGTAATCTCAAAGAGGGGCGATAAATAATTGGTTTATCCTAGGAAAAAGACATCTCATGCATATCATAGAGAAAAAATGCATGTCAAGATGTTCAATTAACATCCATAGACCTCAATTGAACATCTGGATATACATCCAATTTTCTCTGTGAAAGAACACAATTTCCGTTAGAAATTATTAAAAAATGGAAGAGAAACAGTTCTCTTTTGACCGTTACTTATCCGTTTAGGTTCGTGAGTTTTATGGGCGTTTTGCAAGTTCTCAATATGGAAATGGTAGCCTTAAAAGGTCCATTTTGCGTTGTTTAGCAACAAGGAGGAACTCTAAATGAAAGATTAGATGAAAGACATTTGTTACGGCTCTTTTGCGCCTATAATGTTTCTTTGTTTCATAGAGTACACACAAGAGTACCGACTACCCCCTGCATGGTTAGCTTACGTGTAATAGTTTCGTGGGATTTGCAGCACGCTTGACTTCGCGGTTATTTCCCTTTATTCGAGCGTGTACGTGCTTTTGTGGAGCTTGGAGAGTATTTATGCGAGGTCCCGTGAGTTAGTTATTGCATCATCGAACCAGTTTGGGGAGAAGCACAGTTCGTGGGTTCTTTGTGTCGGAAAAGACAAGATCATAATGAACGCACCGGTGTTCGTTATTCGCCCCAATCGCGATTCCCTCGGACAGATACTTCCTGTCACATCTACGACAAAAGAACAATCCTCGACCTTCCAAACTCTCTCTCTTCCATCTTCGGAAAACTATAGCCGCTCTTTATTACACCTCATTTTCATCTTTAGTGTTTACAAATACCAAAATCCGAAACAAATTTTGTTTTCCGAAAATTTATGTCGACTATGCAATGAAAAGTCTCAAAATAGTCAAAAAAAATTCAAAGTACAATTACATTTCTAAATTTCAAGTTTTTTACAGTAATCCTGGAGGATAAATTTAAAACTGTAAACGTGATGATTTAAGAAAATAGAAGATTTTTACGAGGTTGTTCAGTTAGGTTTACGCGTATTAGATGTAGAGAAAGGTGGCAGCACCATGCAGCGTAGAGCCTTTCAAATCTAAGCCGACATCGCGGAAGAAAAACTTTCTTAATCATGACAGTAAACTGTACACATTCTATGAAGAGTCAAATGTATTTTTTAAATAAACTAGCAAACCAATACGCGCGCTACGCGCATGATTATTTATTTATAAAGGGATTTTGAATGTTACTGTAGTATTTTAAGGAATTTCAAGAGATTTCTAGGAAATTTATGAAATTTTCACGAGATTTAACGGATTTCAAGAGATTTTTATGAGTTTTAAAATATTTTATGGGATTTAAAGGATTTT
>JAUESH010000047.1:4080065-4093673 GCA_032275165.1 Synergus magnus
GATTTAATTTAAGGTTCTTAAAATTTGATCACTTTGAGAAAATCTTTTTCTATGAAAAATGTTTGTCGTAGTAAACTGATCAAATTATGTAAATCAGATTTGATAAAATGTCAGTTATATATTTCTAGAAAAATTGAAAGATAATAAAATCGCACCTTTTAAAAGTTCCAGTTTGAAACTTCTTCAGGAGAAACAGATGGACAGTCCTCTTCATATTTACATTCTATTCTCACTGTCAGAAAAAAGTAGCATTTTATTTATAAAAACAGTGATTCCAATTCGCAACATAAATCAAGCTGTAATCAGATGGATCTTACGCAATACTATTCTTTTCATTCTTCAACTTTTCAAATACATATAAAAATACATTTTCAAATTTACAAATAAATTTTTAGGAATTACTGTTTTGAATGAATACAAGCAAAATTGAAATCGGCATAATGACGAAAACATGCATTAAAAAGCAATTATATATGTACGAATTCGATAGCGTATCGCGATAATAATTTAAATTATGATTCTAGAATCGAATGACTAAACGAGAGCTTAAATAAATGTCTTTCTAATAATAATGGACTATTATTTTTAATGTACATTTTTAATGGATGCACGTAATAATAAAATAAACGAGTGCTATTCGAATTCGTCAATAAACATAAATTGTACATATTTTTATGAGGATCATCCACACTTTGTGGAAAATCGTTTTATAGCCTTATCGATCAAGGCTCCTTATTAAAAGTTATCATGAAAATTTCGATAAAGCAATTCTGTCTTACGATATTGAAATTTTTACATAACTTTTTTTAACCGCACTATTCTACCTGCCTAAAAATCGCAAAAATAAATCTTCGCTACTATAATAATTTTTTTCCCCAAAAAAAAAAAACCTATTCTGACGGTATTTCATTCACTCATAGAATGAGTTCGCATTTTCGCTGAAAAGAATAATTATTAACACATCCTATGCTAGAGGCTATACAGTATCTTTTAAATTTGAAAAGCTTTGATTTAAGGATCATTTTTAAATATAAAAAGTCAAAAGTCAAGATTGAAATCATTTTATATACATATAAAGCAAATCATTGCATTGAATTTTTAGATAAATAATCTTCCAATTTGTTTGAAGTATATATTAAAGCATTGCAAATTAGTTTAAAATAATAGAAGCTTTCTTTACATCCAAGGAAGCATTTTGAACTCTATTGTACATCCTTTTAAAAAATTAAGACATTTCTCTTGGATGTACTTACTTGCCCATTCAGTATTTCAAAGATTAAAAACTCAGCTAATATTAAATAGACATTGCATAAAAAAGTAAGCAGACATCAGCTAAAACAGTAAAGTTCAGCTAATGGTCATTATGCGATTTCGAAAAAATACAACCTGTTTCCGTGTCGGTTCGAACCTTTCGTTCTGCCAGACATGATTGGAAACAGGAGGAATCAAAAATTGACTTACTTTGACAACTGTCCCACGTCGTAACGATGGCAGCATGATGTCTTCAGGCCGGTCCCTAGAGATCCCTTCTCTTCTATAGACTTCTCCGAAGACCAGGGACATTGCAGGGGCCACTTTTTCTTCGGATCTTCCTGTCATTAGATTGCATCAGTTCTGAAAAATTAAAAAGTATTAATAAATTGCTAAAAAGAATTGCATTCTTACTTGATCCTAAAACATTTGTGTTTGAAAACATTTTTTCCTATCATTTAATTTTTCAGACTCAAACTGCCATAGATGAGAAAAGTTTTATTTTAAGTATTCAAAACTAAACGGAAAAATTAGAAAAGGTCTCGATGGATTTGGCTAACAATAATTTATCTTGTAGTTAATAAAAATAGAAGAAATTTGCCAAAAGGATCATACAATTGTGGTTAGATCTTTTGATGCCGGGTTCTTTTAAAAAACGTACCTATTTAAATAAAATTCTATATCAATTAAGGGTGTTGAATCCAAGTTCTAATCAGGGTTGCAAAAATGGTTAATTATCCATTTTCAATTACTTATTACATAGAAGAAATTGTAATTATCCTCAAAATAATTAATATAATACTTACACAAGAAAATTATAATTATACTGTAATTAATTAAAATGTAATTACAATTTTTCTATTTAATTATTAATTACTCTAATAATATAATTATAAATGTAATTAATTATTTGCAACCCTGGTTCTAATCTAAAAATTCGAGTTCTTCAATTTATTCAACAAAAATTACAGTTTTTGGGGCTTCAATTGTAAATGTGTTAAAATTGAAATAAATTGATTTTTTTCAAAAATTGACCTGGAAAACCGGTGATTTTTAAACCCATCTTCAGCATTAACCCTGAAGATAATCTCTGACTTATCAAACAAAAGGTATAAAAAGCACATCTTTATCAATACATATCTTCATTAATCAACATCCATAGCCACTAAGTCTTCACTCAATATTTAAAGACCTAAGCTTTATTACAAACTCATGAAATTGCTTAAATTACAGGGTAAGAGTTATATACGTATTTAAGTGAATTTGTAAGAGTATTTAGCAAATCTCAAAGTGAAATATACACCAGTCAGCACAGGGAAGAATAAACGACCCGCGTACGTGCGAAAATGAAAAACATGGAGATAAGTGAGGAAGGTCGCGGTAAAATGCCGCGCCTTGTCCCAATTTTTCATTTAATTCGTATTCGACTCACATAATGATACACTCAGAATTATTCAACTCTAATTAGAATTCGAAATTATTATACCCTATTTACAAGAGGCTCAGATTTTCAAAAACATCGTAAATATTGCACAAGAATATTCATAATTGATCCTTTGCGTCCAATAAACGACTCCATTAAATATTGAATCACTCGAGTGGAAAAATAAAAAAGTATTATTAATCTCCATCGCTGAGAAAACGTTTCAACTTGCACGTATGCATTAAGAAAATTCTTTGGATTTATAATTATGTATCATCATATAAGATAAACTTGTATGTCAGTCTGGCAAATAATTACACATTAAACAATTAGGTAGTTGAGTAGAAATGCAAATATAGTTCGTCGTTTATAGATTACTCAAGGGACATTCAAAAACATCATAAAAGCGATAAGCAGATTTAAAATGCTCCCCCCATCCAGCCCCTTCAGTGCAGATCAAACAAAGTTGAGTCTATTGTCTTTGTCTATTGTTAGAAAAAGAGACATTATTCTTTGTTTGCCCTGATAAAGGAAATAACAACTTTTAAAAAGTCTTTTACGAAATAGCAACAGATGGAATGATTCACGATTTAGTTTTACACCTAAAATTAGAAATAATAAAAATTAAATCAGACACGAGTCACTCCGCAGTAAAATCAGATTACATTTTTCAGGAGCTGTTGAAATTAGGCAAACACAAACATTTGTTGCGTGAGACTCGTGAGAGTCTAACACTGTTGTGTTAAATACATATTTTATCCAATTCTTTATCTGGAATGTTCTATAAGTCATCAGGTTAATCCCAATGAGAATCAGAAAATATTATGCCTGTCTGGAGCAATGATTACTTAAAAAACATTTTCATTGATAAGATGAGGTATTCGTTACTCACGTTTGGTTTTATTATTTGTTACCAGACATTGCTTATTTTTACAAGGAGAGGTAAAACCAAATGCGGAAGTAAAAGTTTTCCTAAGAAGCTGCAGCAACGAAATTAGGAGGAATTTAAAGAAAGTTTCAAGATACTTTATGTAATTTGAAAACTACATTTTGAAAATACAACTATTGAAAGCTCAAACCATAATTATTTCTATATATTTCTATTTCAATATAGTATTTTACATTAATCCAATCTAGTCCTGTGGATTTAATTAAAACACAATTTCTTTAAAGAGGAAAATATTCATTGAAACTTTTCAAATGAACTACATAAACTATAAAGCTTTGTTTAAATCACGTTATTATCAAGACTGACTAGTTCCTTTTATTTCCAACTGTACTAGCTATTCAGTCAATCCCTACTGCTTTGATTAAATAGAATATTGTATGTATGAGCAAACGTCCAAGTCTGAGAACTTTTTACTCTTCGTCTGGGATCCAGCTGCAGGGATCCAATATTCCAATCTTTTATCAGCGATGAGATAGGAAATGTCGAATATGCTTTCATCGATAAAATCGCCAACCAATCGCCGAGTGCGAGAGGTAGAGATATGAATTATGTATGGTAAAGCGAACAGCGTTTCCAGATTCTCTTTTCGTTTTATTGGAAAGCATCGTATTCCCATCCTGGGCTAATATTGTTTTTATATTCAAAAAGTACGTATCGAAAACGTAATACTCTTGAGCAGTAATCGCCAGACAAAGGGATTCAAGCCTCGATTCAAGCTTCACTATGCAAGATGGGATTACATATTCTCTATCAAAATAATCCCGAGAAAACTCACTTCGGCAACCCTTTTTAATTCACGTAGTTATAGGGAAAAGTAGCCTCAGACATTTCTTAACCTAACTTTTTTATTTAATTGTAAAATTATCATTCTCGTCTTTTAATTTAAAACAGTTAAATTTATTAACCCATCAGACTTTCCGGTTCAGAAATTGGAATCCTGTATTAGAGTCCCAAAATATGGTTAAGAATGCTTAGAAAACGAATTCACGATTTCAAACGATTTTGATTCAATACCTTCAATCGCTTATAAATTTTCACTCTCAAAACTCAAAAGTTTTCGAAAACGTACGTTTCCAACTCAATTTTACCGATTTATTTGCTGAAAATTTACTGTTTATACCCTTTTATACTTCAAATATCTCAAAATAACAATACCCAAATCGGCGGCTTTATTTACCTAATCTTCAACCCTTTTCTGTGCATAATACAGCCGCCATCTTAGATTTTGTAAGACTTTCACACACGCACCAGAAAAAACATGAATCGAGAATTATCTATTTACTTATTATGGTCGTGAAGTCATAAATAAGATATTCTAGAAACGGTGAGAGACTGCGAGATACTTACAAGCACTTAAAAGAGTGTGGGTTGATGTAAATATAGCCTTGAAACAATGTCCTGACCATGGAAAATGTATCACCTCATTCTTTCATCAAGGTGCAATAAAGACAATTATCCATACTTTTGGCATTTTCCTCCTTCCTCCCAACAATCATTTCCCAACAATGCCATCGCATGAATGCATTCAATTACCCGGAATTTTCATTTTTAACTATTTCCATGGTCTTTACGAAAGTTTTCCTTGCAACCTATTTGCAATCAATGTTAACTGATTTTCCACTCGCGCACTTTGCCCAATGTCCCAATCCACATTATTCCACATTTATGACTGTCAATTCTATCTTAATTTTACGTATTTAGACATTAAATAATGAAAAAAACAAACGATTTTAGGCCATATGCCCGGCACATTCACAACTTCGCGGTTTGGTAACAACTGACTCACTAAATCGACAAAATGGCGTCACCTGTCGTTGACCGTTGGAAACTGGAAAATTTCAACGTTCAAATTGATTCGATTTAGGTGGGTAAAAATTCAAATTTGAATTCTTTGAAAAAGATTTTTTTCTTTTATTGTTTGTGATAATCAAAAAGAATATAAGATTTATTATTTTTGAATACTTTTACATAATCTAGATTTATAAAATTGCGGATATCGACCCTTTTTATTATATTTCTTTTTAAAAATAAAGATAGATGTCAGTAAATGCGAAAGACTAATATCGAAGTCGAATAATATCGATCCACTTGACTTTTTTAAAATGGCCGCGCCCAGCTGAATGACGTGTAGTTTACTTTTGCAGCTTCGAAAGTAATAAATGACATGGAATACTTTAAAAGTAGCCTAAAATCGGTCCTCGGGGCTCCTCCACCAGGAAATGAGCCTTCCGGAGCCGATACGGTATGTAAACGGATTTTTTTTATAATACTTGCAAAAAGAGTCTGCTACGGCTTGACACTCGAACTGTCAAAATATCATGTTTTTTTCAGCTCTGACACTTTTTAGAGTTCTAACAGATTGTAATCATATGTTATGAAATCAGGGCTAAATTTTGAACGAAAAATTATTAAAAATTGAAAAATATTGGTATATTTAAAGACGGGATCATTTTTTCTTTAGGTTAACTTTCCATTTCCCTAATTTGAAAAATCTGTCTAAATATAGTTGAATTCAATAAGAAAACATATTTTCGTATTTGTTTTAATTCCATATTGGTAGAACATGATAAAGTATTCTTATCTTGAGAATTAGTTCACTTCTAACTACAAAATTAAAGAATTTGTGTATTGTTATAAATTTTAGGATAATGTTTTCAATTTTGGAAGGTAGGATGTTTTAAAAATATTAACATTTTTATTAATTATTTTAAGCATTTTTTACACAGCTTTTGACATTGTAGATTTTTTACTTTCAATGGCATTGAAATTGACCTGCAATATTGAGTCCGATCTTCTGTATCAGCCCTGATTAAATTTTGAGGAAGATATAAAAATTTATTGTTAAATTTGTTTTAGGTGGAAAGATTGGTGGATCGACTCCAATCTTCCACTTTGCTCGATGACAGAAGGGATGCTTGTCGGGGCCTAAAGGGCCTTTCTCGAACTTATCGCGTGGAAGTAGGTGCACAAGGAATGGATGCAATCAGACAAGTTTTGGAAATGGATAAAACAGATTGCGAAATTACTGGTCTTGCTCTTGAAACCCTCTGCAATATAACTCACCCGGATACTTTTGACGAGGAAGGTAAAAGAAAGAGTATTTTAAATTTAAATCCCTTAAAGATTTGTCAATTAAAGAACTGTTTTATTAAAATTTAAATAAAATGAAACATATTTATTTCGTAGTTGACAAACATGGGCCAAATAACAAGATCGGAGAACAATTCACAGAAATTTTTATTAAACAACAAGACAGTGTGGGTCTGATCTTGAGCTTTTTAGAAGAATTTGATTTCAAAGTTAGATACCCAGCCTTGAAATTATTGACCAATTTACTTGTGAACAAGCCAAAAGATATACAGGAAATCATTTTGGTCAGTCCGATGGGGGTTTCTAAGTTAATGGATCTGCTCGCTGATAATCGAGAAGTTATCAGAAATGATGTGAGTGTAAATATGTCTCCTAGAAAAATGTAGACAGATTTAATTAAACAAACCTTTCATCAAATAAGTTCAGATATTTTTTATTCGGTTTTTTGCTAAAGAACATTTTTTATTTAAGGAAGAATAAAAGTCAGGTCTTGTTTTGCAGGTTCTATTATTGCTGATCAAATTAACGAAAGGAAATGCAAACATCCAAAAAATTGTAGCTTTCGAAAATGCTTTCGATCGAATTTTTGACGTGATTTCTCAAGAAGGTGGAGCAGACGGAGGAATAGTTGTTGAGGATTGCCTTCTCTTGATGTTGAACCTTTTAAATGGAAATACAAGCAATCAGAACTTTTTTAAAGAAGGTAATAAAACAATTTTAGACTTTTTAAAAAATTCTAAAACATCTAAATCAAAAAAATCAAATAGAAATCTAGTTATGGAATAAAAACTAATACAGTTTGTCTATAATTTTAGGAAGTTATATTCAGAGACTGAAGCCCATGTTCGAAATCCCCCCCGAAGTGGAAGATAGTCCCTTGGCCGGTTGGAGTCCTCAAAAAGTTTCCAATATTCACTGGATGATACGAGTAGTTCGTGCCTTAGTAGCACCAAGCGGACCTGCCCAGGTAATTAATAAATCCGAAAATATTGAAAACTTAGAAATAAATTATTTTCAGAACTTACAATTATATATAGAATTTAAAAACTTTCTGTTTCAAAAAATATTCTTCTGTTTTTAGTCAGTTGCAGCATGTCAAAGAAGTATGAAAGCCTGTGGATTATTGCAAGCTCTCTGCGATATTCTAATGTCGATGGGAGTTCCAGCAGACGTATTAACAGAAGCAATTAGCGCAGTTGCAGAAGTTATCAGAGGAAATACAAGCAATCAAGAATTCCTAGCAAATGTTATGGCACCTTGCAGCCCCCCTAAGTAAATATTCTACTATTATTCTAACATCCTAATATTACTTGTATCTCCCTTTTTACTCAATTCACCTAAAAAACTGTTTTTCATCCAATACATAATTAATTTATTATTTCATTTCAGACCAGCGATAGTCGTTCTTTTGATGTCAATGGTAAACGAGAAACAACCTTTCCTTTTGAGATGTGCTGTTCTCTACTGCTTCCAATGTTTTCTCTACAAAAATGAAATAGGCCAGGCGCAGCTTGTACAAACTTTTTTACCTCAGGGTAATGAAACACCATCTTTAACCACAGGTTCGTAAATTAAACCAAACTATTTAAATTTTGCTCCAAGGTGGTCGCTAAAATTTAAGAAAACCACTCTGAGATCTCTTTAAATCTTATATCTATTTACAAATTCTTTTCACTGTTAAACCTACTTTTTAATTTTATTTTCTTCAGGACAGTTGTTATGTGGTGGACTCTTCTCTTCCGATCCTCTATCCAATTGGTTCTCAGCAGTGTTGCTCTCCCACGCATTAATAGACAATGTAGCTCAAAAAGAACAGCTTTTGAAAGTTCTTTTAGCGACAAACATTGGAAAACCTCCAGTAAAATTAATGCAACAATGTGTCATGTTGCTTCAGCAGAGCAACCAAAGTCAATCAAAACTCGGTCTTTTAATTCTTTTATGTACCTGGACTTCTTACAGCTCAATAGCTGTTAAAACATTCCTCGAGATTGATTCCTCGGTTGCTTATCTCACGGCGCTTCTCTCTTCTCATGAAAATAACGACGACTTGCAGGAATCACTTCTTCAAAATATGTGTGCTTTTCTAATTGGGATTTGCGTTCATTTCAATGACGATAGTGTTCCTAATTACACCAAGGTATTAGTTTTAAAGATTTAATGTTTAAAGCTTTCAAACTTGGAAGAGCCCGATTTAAATCCGCTTTTAAATTTTCCAGGAGAAATTGTGCAGCTTAGTAGAAAACAGAATAGGACTAGAAAGGTTTCAAAACGCAATTGGAGGAATTTCAAGGCATGAAATTTATTCCAGGACTTTAAAACATCCACAATCCTCGGCGAAAAATTCTGCTGAACTTTACCTAGATTACGAATTTTGTAGACTCCTCAAAAACTTAGAAGGTAATCAATTTGTAATTATCAATTTCTTTCATTTTGAACAGTGTAAATAAGTTAATAACTTGAGAAATAATAAATTATTAATCACATTTTTAGCCATTGTTTTGAAATCGGTACTCGATGGAAGCAGTTCTCAACGTTCTATAGATCCAAATTCCACAATGTCGCCTCCAGATTCTGCTCTAGTTGCACAATATAAGGATCTTATTAGAGAACAGGATGGACAAATCCAAAAGCTCAATCAAATCAATGAAACACTCTCGAAGGAAAAGCGAGAACTTGAAGTAAATATTGTTTTAAATTTGAAAACTTAACTTCTTTTTAACGATTAAAAAATATTGATTAAATTAGTAATTATTAATATTCCTTAAACATTAATTTTAGAATAAAATATTAATTGCAGGTTCAAGTCCAAGAACTTCAAACAACAGTGAGTCATCTAAAAGATCAAAATTTGGTGCTCCGAGCAGCTCAGACTAATTTTTCGAATGGAAAAGATTTCATTTCTCCTTCGAATAACGTGGAAGGAAAGAACGAAGAATTGGAAAAGTATAAAGCGAAAGTGAGAGATTTGGAAGGCAGATTGTCGAGTTATGTGTTGAAACTCGAAGAATATGAAAAGAAAAGTATTAGTCAAAACGAAACTGAACTTGAAACTGTTTTGAAACAAAAAGCAGAAGAGCTTGAAAAATTGAGGAAAGACCAAGAAGATTTGTTAGAACTTCTTACAGATCAAGACAACAAAATCACGATGTACAAAGAAAAACTGATAGCATTAGGAGAAAAGGTACAAATTGAAATAGTTAAATTATTTTGGAATTTCATTTTAATTAAATAGTAACTTAGATGTCGTTTTCTGATCTAATAATTAATTTTTAGGTCGATTCTGATGAAAGTTCAGGTGATCTCGACACAGATGACCATCCGGAATCAAGTAACTGAGTCATTAAAAATTCTGTAAATTGATACCCATAAGTTTCCAGAAAATTAATCTTCGATCATTTTCAATTAAATGTTTTAGTCAGTTTTGTAATTTTCTTTCAAGAATTGTAAATTATCAATTATTCATAATTGGTTTTAAATATTTGTTACAACTGTTATTCTTTCTCTATATATATAGTATAGACTTATAAATTAATAAAGTAAAGCACAATTTTAATTGTTGTAGAGAAATTTTTATCCAACCCAGTTCCCTTAGAATATCAATAAAAAGGTTTAAATAGGGTCAAAATTCTATGTTTATTTATTTATTTATATTTCAATAATATTTAATGCTTTTTTCCTTCTCAAGCCGATTTGCCACTTTTCTCAGAAAAATGCTCCTCGAAATTATCATACAAAAGAGTGAAAAGTACGCATTATAGCTTTTCGAACAATAATACAATGCCTCAAAGTATAGACTCGAATACAAAGTGCAGTAATCAGTTTCTATTTTTCTTCTAGATATCTGAATTTTCGCTAAGTTTCATGATGTGCTGAATAATATCTTCGAAATAATGCTTTCTTTTTATTTTAAATAACTTAGTATATCAGTCACTATCATACAAGTAAACCAACTAGTGGGATCTTTTCAATGGAATTCTGTTACATGTCCTTAAAAACTTGATTGAATTAATACTCGATTTTATCCATACGATTGCGTTATCTGATTACAACTTTAGTATTACTATAACAGAATCCCACCTATGTACATGGTCATTTAAAAATTTAATGATCTTACACTCGAGACTGTTGCTGTTTTAGTGCAGCCTGTACACACTTTGCCATTGTTGGTGACGCTCGTGATACTGCGTCCGTCATAAAAAACTGATCTAGGGTCTTCTGCCGAACCTCCAAGGGGTCTGGCAAGAACGATCCTCCGGTTTGCTGCAATTAGAACGATTTTTAAATTAAAATTAAATTTTATTTCAAATAAGCGTTTTATGCAGTAAAAATTTAATCGCATTTCTTTTTTACATACCTTTGCTAGTTCTACAGCTTCTTTAATATAGTTTGCTGGCTCTACTTGGCCATATCTTACTAAATGTGGAGCTACTTCCTCGATTCTAGAACGTAAGTCCGACAAAGTGTCATACGGTAAACAGTTTCCAGAAATCTGCAAAATAACATCATTCGTTAAAATATTGTCTAAGAAAAAAATTCAAAAAAACTTCAATATCGATTCTAAAAAAAGGGTAAACGTACTTCGGAAAGTGCCCGGATGATTTTCCAGTCAGGCCGAGCCATGCCAGGCGGCGTGATTGCTGCATTAGTTTCCTGGGCTCTTCCTTCTGTATTAACAAAACTGGCATTTTTCTCTGTGTATGCCGCACCACAAAGAACGACATCTGCCATCGCCGCTCCACGATCACCGTGACTTCCAATATATACTATGTACGATTTTCCAAAGTCTTCCTTTGAAATGTTGGCATCATCCGCTCCCAAAAGGAAAAGACATTTAGGCTCTGCTTTCTTTATTTCTTCAATGGTAGATCCATAGCCGAGATCCAATGCACCTACTTGAGATGCGTTCGTGTGAAGTACGTTAAGAACTTTCCACTCTGGAGGAGTCTGAAAAGAAATTAATTAACTTAATAAATTTAATATTAGTTTTTTATTTTTAAAAATCCTACTAACATTCGCGTTTTCTCCGACAATCTTAGCCAACTGTTGTGTCTCAGCAAGGATCTTAGCTCCATCCTTTCGACTTAACTGATCAGACCCCAAAATTACAATAGGCTTTTTAGCATTCTTGAGAGTGTCGCTAAAAGGATGCGTGCCGTTCTTCAACTGAGTTATCGTGTCGGTTGATTGCCCAAGATGCTGAAAGAAAAATGTTAGATATCAACTTCCTAATAGTTTGCTATTAGTATATCAATTTTAAAGTTAAAAATAAATAGATTACAAACCTCGTAGTCGTACGTCAAATCTACTTTGGGACCAATAAGAGCAATAGTTTGCTCCGCGTGAAGATAACCTTTTCTCAAACGAGTGTTTACTAACGGAGCCTCAAATCTCGGATTTGTCCCGATTAGTAAGACAACGTCAGCATCCTCCAGGCTTTTAATTTTATTATTAAGAAGATAACTACTTCTGAGATCAATGCCAGCTCCCTCCGTGTGGAAATTTTGCTCAGTGCCCAGTAACTCACTCCCAAGTTTATTCACAAGATCTTTCATCGCCATTAGAGATTCTGCATCTGCCATTTTACCAGCAATGACGGCGCATTTGTTCTTTGACAAATCTTGTAGGGCTCTGGAAACTAGAAATAAAAAAATAATAATGTTAAGATGGTTCGCATGATTAAAAATGATTTCCTTTTTCCATATAAATAAATTGAACTGATTAAGTCTTTTTACCAGAAACGAGAGCATCTTCCCATTCAACATTTTGCAGCTTTCCATTAACCTTCATCATTGGAGTGATGAGTCTTTGACGCTTGAGACCGTCGCAAGCAAAACGAACTTTGTCTGATATCCATTCTTCATTCACTTGCTATAAAAAATAAATATTAATTTTAAATAATTAGAAATTCAAAAAATAAGACGTTTTATGAGTTAAAATATTAAATTAAATTGATATTACCTCATTCTCGCGGGGAAGAATCCTAAGAACTTCTCCCGTTCGATGAGTAACGACAATATTGCTTCCAACAGCATCATGAACATCAATGCTGTCAGTTCTTCGATTTTCCCAGGGACGAGCCACAAAAGCGTAAGGTTTGCTCGTCAAAGCTCCGACCGGACAGAGATCGATTATATTTCCCGACATTTCGGACAGGAACATTTTTTCTACGTAAGTTCCAACCTGCATATCATTTCCACGACCGGTGGTTCCTAAATCATCGATACCGGCGACTTCGGAAGCGAATCGAATGCACCGGGTGCAGTGAATGCAACGAGTCATTACAGTTTTTATCAAAGGTCCAATGTCCTTATCCTCGACAGCTCTTTTTCCGCTGAAGTTGATATCAACGAATCGACTTCTATCGCTTCCAAATGCCATACTCTGATCCTGAAGATCGCACTCGCCACCCTGATCGCAAATTGGACAATCGAGGGGATGGTTAACTAGTAAAAATTCCATCACTCCTTCCCGGGCTTTCTTTGTCAAATCAGAATTCGTCTTCACTCGCCACCCTTTCATTACTGGCATCGCACAGGCTGCAATTGGCTAAAAATTAAATTTATACATTAACTTAACCTCTGTGATCAAATAGCTGATGTCGTAAAACCCAAGTTAAAATATTAATTCACCTTAATTTGTTTCTCGATCTCAACGAGACACATTCTGCAGTTTCCTGCAATCGCCAGACGTTCATGATAACAAAACCGAGGAATCTCTACTCCAACTTTTGCAGCAGCCTGTCAAAACAAGATGTTTTTATGAGGGGTTGACAACTTGTGAAATCAAGTGTACACTTGCACTGAAATCTCCTGAATTCTCCTGAAGTCACTTGAAATTTCTTGGAATCATTGAATTCTCCTGAAATTTCTGAAGTCACTTGAAGTCATTTGAATTC
>JAUESH010000190.1:0-27913 GCA_032275165.1 Synergus magnus
AGCTCTTTACTGCGCCATGTAAAGAAAGTGAAGGCAAATTTTGAGGATATTTCGTGGAGAAGAAGATGATGAACAATAAAAAGTGCTATTTTTAAAAATAATTATTCTCTATTTTTATTTAGGATGGAGGAGAAGATGGTGAACAATAGAGCGTATCGAAAAGAAAAAGTTGTTTGCGCGTAGTTCTAATAGCAATGAAAACTTTCTTTTGGGAGTCAAAAACACTCACCTAAAGTTTCATAAAAAAAAAAATACGCTTGTAAGCAAACGTATAGAATTAATAAAATTAGTTTACTCTAGAAAAAAGTTTTTAATAAAGTAATCGGTAGGGAATTGAGTGAGAATGAAGAGGAAAATTGAGAGCATAAAAGAACCTCATATTTTGAATGTTCAAACGAAGCCAAGCAATGGGATACTTGTTATGGAATTACGAGATAGCCAATGGGATACACGGAGTTTCGAGATAGCCAATCGGATACGTGTTACGGAGTTTCGAGATACTATCGTGAGGAGATTTGGTATATAGGATATTAACTTATTCTATAAAAAACGTCCTTTCCTGACCCAGCACCGAGATCTTTTTATTTGATTCAAGAAAAGGGAAATAAAATGAATGTATTTAATTGTAAATATACTCACGATTAGATTAGATTAGAATAGAATATTGAGTTAATTAAGAAAAGATTAAATTAAGACAGTTAAAAATTGTAACTATTTTATCCTAGAAATTGAATAAAACACATTTATATATAACGAAATAAGTTTCTAACCTTAATCGCTGCTCCTTGTTGTTCTTTAATATCTTTCTTCAAATTGATAATTTTTTCAATATTATCATTTTTCTTTGCATTACATTCTTCAAAATTAGCCTTCCTTTGCCCTTCTGCAAAAATAAAAAATAGCACTTTAAATTATAACAGAGAGCGGTAATCTGTAAAGTGGAACAGTTACTTATTAAGACACTAATTTAAAATAATTACTCCCTAAAATGAACGAGGGGCTATCCATATACCACGTCGATAATTTTTCACCACTTTTTGCCCCCCCGCCCTCGTGGACAGCCGTGGACTTTTTAAACCCCCCCCCCCTCCCGCCTACTCCGTCCACGTGAACATATTTTATGAAAATATAGATACAGTCGCCTCTACGAGAGTGGGGGAACAACGTTTCCACGAAAATTACTCCCCTACGGTCCCAACCGCGGCAAGGTAAATAGAGGCGACTGTATTATTGGTCTTCAAAAGCAAGGAGGACAAAAGGAGTGATGTATTGGCTGAAAATTCGGATTTACTTGAGAAAGTGTGCTTAAAATGTGTTTACACTTGGATTCTAACCTGATAGTCCCCGTCCCCCTTGTGGACAAGCGTGGAATTTTGCTATACCCCCCCCCCCCTCCTCCCTAAACTGTCCACGTGGTATATAGAACATATGATTAACCCGTAGTGATCACTGAGGGTCCAAAGGACTCCACGCAAACTTTACGGCTAAGTCCCATCAAACTGACATTTCGAAATTGAACCCGTGGTGGTATCTGTTATTGTTGGAAGATCCTACTACAAGGTTCTAGGGGTTTTGGAAGTCTGTGTAGCTCCAGTTTGTCTCTAGCAATGGATTTGTGCAGACGTCTTTTTTTGTGGGGTCCAGCGGACCCCTTGTGACCATTGTGCGAGAAAAGTGTGAAAAAATTCTAATCAAAAAATTTCTTTTTTTGTGTGTAAAAGTGTATTTTGAAACGTAAGTAACAGTGTATGTGCACCTATATTATTTTATTTTATCAGTGAGTAATAGTTTTGAAACTTTATAGATGGCTTATAATCTTCGAAGTCGGAGCATTGTCAGTAGTCTCATAGAAAATGACTGAATTGCGGAAAAAAAGGTGTCTGCTCTGCAAGAGGAAGAAGGATAAAAAAACAAAAACCCACTGTATGCCTTGTCTTCGACCTATGTGCGGTGAGCATCGCATGCCATTTTGCGCTGACTGCGATCTCGGAGATTTTTTTACTTTTTTATTATAAATATTCATGAATGAAATAAATTTTTCAAAAAGAATAAGTTTTATAACTTTATTTTGCATGCTCAAACATCTCATTCATTTTACAAGTTTCGTCTAAATTTTTCTCCTCAATCTTCAAAATAAATATACTTTTTTCAAAGCTCGCTATGACACTAATTTTTTCTTAAAAGTATACTATTTTGAGAGTACAACCCCGTACGATTTTTTGCTTTATCTCAAAAATTCAATTTTTTATGGATTTTTTAATGAAACAAGTCAAATTTTTATGTTTTTTTTTCGTCACGGTTTTTCAACATGAAGAATTTTTAATAAAAAATAAAAACATATTGGACCTTAAATTTTGAACACATTAAGACCTTAAACTAAAGTCTCGCGCAAAGATCAAGTCGATATATCAAAAAGAGGGGAAAAGGCAACAGTTTTTCTACGGCGGGGTCCTTCGGACCCTCTGTGACCATTCCACTATTTTTCAGAAGTGTGACCATTACGGGTTAAAGTTCAAAATTCAGATATTGACCTCTTTAATTAAAGAAAAAGGTTTACTGAATCGAAGCTTGTCTCTGAATTTAAGGTAAAAAAATATTGTTTTCTTTTTCTTTCTCATAGAGGAAACTTTGTAGCGGTGACAAAATCCAGTTTCCAAAAAAAGGTTTTTTTGAACATATTTCAAGGGGAATATATCTAATATGATGTCCTGAAAAAATGACCGGAAGTGTGTGTGTGTGTGGGTCACGCTTTAACGATCCTGCAATATCTGGAAAACGCGTCCAAATAAATTGATAAAATTTTGCTTATTTATTCCACTATATACCAAGTTGAATTTATTACAAACGTTTAACAAAATATTTATTTTTATAAGTGTTATGTACTTTTATAATTTTAGTAAAACTTATTTTTCGACTATAACTTCTCAAATAATCAAAACTCAAAGCTGATGATGTAAAAAGAAGAAAGATTCCTTTTGTGGAGACGAATCGATTGACCTATATGATTAATGCATTTCATTGAAAAAAGAGACAGTTTTGGTTAATTATAATTTTCATAAATTAATTTTTCAACTATAATTCTTCAAACAATCAAAATTTAAAGCTGATGTTCGGAAATTGAAGAATCCTTGTGTCGAGACGAATTGATTGACCTTATGATTAATGCATTTAATTGAAAAGTAAGGAAGTTATGGTTATTTATAATTTTGAAAAATTGATTTTGCAACTGTAACTTTAGAAATTATCACATTTCAAAGCTTACGTAAAGAAAATAAATATTTTTTGTGTTGACACGAATCAGATGATCTAATATTAATACATTTGATTAATTAGTTAATGCTTCCTCTGTGAGGAAGCAAATCATATTTACTTCTAGGAAGCAAAGTGCTCATTGAATGAGCACAAAAGTTAATACAACCTCACAGCTAGTTTTTACTCTGTGTATTTAAAATGATTTATTTAATTATTAAATAAGAATTGGAAATCGGATCGATTCCCATGACCCTTGAGTCTCTCGCATCATAGAAAAACATTGTTGTCCATACAGCCTACAGAACATTTTGTCCAAGTGCACGGTAAATAGGATGATGATCGAATAATAAATGTGTAAGATATGCAATTATGCATATATAAATAAAAACATAAGGGGCCCAGACCCGAGCCCAGGTCGGCATCGAGGTGAAAATCAGGGGAGGTCAAAAGTCGGAGCCCATGTGGGCTCAGTAGAGACCAAGTTTCTTTATGTCTGTACACTCTTTTTCTTTTGAAGAACTTAAACCAAAATAATTCACGCAACAATGAATTTTAGCAATAATTAATCTTTTTTTTTCTCAGTATTCCCCCCCCCCAAAAAAAAAAGAGTGCACAGACGTAAAGTAGCATGGTCGTATCAAATTTTTAGTCAAAAATGTTGATTATTGTGAAAAAAAACTATGAGAAACCTAAAATCAATAAAAACCAAATTTTCAAAGATTCACATGCTCTCAAAATTTGAGAAGGTTATCTCAATTTAAAGATTTTAGTTAATTTTGAGTATTTTCTTTTGCTTTCTCATAGAGGAAGCTTTGTAGTGGTGACAAAATCCAGTTTCCAAAAAAAGGTTTTTTTGAACATATTTCAAGGGGAATATATCTTATATGATGTCCTGAAAAAATGTCCGGATGTGTGTGTGTGTATAACGTTTTAACGATCCTGCAATATCTAGAAAACGCGTACAAATAAATTGATGAAATTTTTACACATAACATTTCTGTTCAAAGGTGACACCTATAAATACTAATTGATTACAACTGCTTCTCGTGAAAACCTCACGATATTATCAACGTGGAGCGTAAAATTTTTTTTTTTAAATGTTATTCTACAAAATAAGTACCATCCTACTAATTACATAAAAAAATTAGATCTAAAAATTTACGTCATTACAAACCTCTCTATTTGGGAAAAAAATGATTCAAAATAATAAATTTAAAGTAAAGATCGGTTGAGCAAAGCAAGATATTTTTTTATTATGAGAGCAGTATATTTTTAAATAAAAGAAATATTACTTACCGGATAATTGAATTTTTTTTTTTACTTCAACGATTTTTTTATTTAAAGCACTAAGTTTACCATCCCGAGAAGAAAAGAATAAAGATCGCGACATTTTAGACTGAAATAAGCCAACTCTATGTTTATATATCGACGTACTAAAGCGAGTTTCCCAGGCAACCATGGTATTCGGATAAAACTAGCAAGAAGACTCATTACTACCTAGATTTATAGAGATCGAAAAAATGGATAATGTAGAAATATTTTTAATGTAAGACATGTACAAAAAATCAAACATCGTCAGTGTTGCCAGATACACCGCATTTCCGCCTTTTACACCGCATTTTAAGACTTGAATTCGCAATTCGGATGGCTGAAAACTTCAAATTTTGGACTTTTGATGGATTCATCTGCCCAATGATATGATGCGACAACATCTCGATTCAAAAAGGGTGGTAAACTATTATAGTTATATATTTAATTCGGAGCTACAAGATCACGAACCAGCGGAGTAGCTTTCTTGAATCTTCTTGAAATTCCTTAAAATCACTTAAAATCGCTTGAAATCCTTTGAAATTTTTAAAAATAATTTAAAATCTCTTGAAATTCTTTGAAATTTTTTAAAATCATATAAAATCTCTTTAAATCCTCTAATACGTTTAAAATCGCTAGAAATTCTTTACAATATTTAAAGGACCCTTGGAATTCATCAACATCACTTAAGGGGGTCCATACCTTTTCGGGTGACAAAAAAAAAGCGATTTTTTTATGAAGACAGGTTTATTTATTTTGTTATCAATGTTTTAACATTCAATTACCACATATTTCAAGAAGCTATGATACTTTTTTGTGATAAAAGAGTAATAAATAAAAGCGTTACAGCCAATCTACGAGTGATCCAAAAAAAAAAGGCGTGATTAAGATATCTCAAGAATGGCTTTACCGATTGCTTTCAAATTTTCATGAGTTATTCAAAATATAACACTAGTGGAATTGAACGATCGTTTTTTCAAATTTTTAAATATTTTTTATGGTCAAAAGAGGAGCGTTTTTTTAGCGAAAAATTGACTTTTGACTTCAAAAGTCCGCCATTTCGTGAAAACTTAATATTTTTACATCTAGTTTCGTTCAGTACCAGGCAAAAACTGTCTACTAACGAATGCCGTTGGATTTTTTGATTTCAGATAATCTAGACTTGAGCAACTTTACTCACCACAAAACGCCTTTTTTTTTTGGTTACTCGTAGATTGGCTGTAACGCGCTTATTTACTACTCTTGTATCAAGAAAAAATTATTAAAGCTTGTGGTAATTGAATGTTAAAACATTGGTATAAAAATAAATAAACCTGTCTCCATAAAAAATCGCAAAAATCGCTTTTTTTGTCACCCGAAAAGGTGACCACCCAAGGGTGGTCCAAAAACACTTTTTTTTTCTCGAGAGTCTCGATCCTCCGAATTCGATTCGAAATCCGAAAAAAGAAATGTCCTATTGTTTTATATTTTTTATTTTTGATTTTAACACGTGCCTGTTTTTACTTGAAGTTTCCCATGTAAATTGCATGGGGAAAAATCACTTTTTGGGTTTTTGGAATAATTTTTCAGGGTCTAAGAAAATTTTACGGGATATTATAGAGGCTTATTGAAAACTATCCAACAAAGAGTTTCATGTATCACACATATGGATTTGACACCCCTAACAAATTTCCACGGTGCCTTGAAAACTACCCTTAAAACCAAAAATGTCAATTCTTCATAAAATCGACCCTCTGAGCGCTTTATTCTCGTGTTTTTTAATAAAAATTATTTCTATCAGTCGAGTGGAATATTTATCAACATTGGCTAATTAATTTTTGATTATTTAAACAAATTCTATTTGTTTAAATAATTTTTTTTCGAAAATTCGGTCTTCTTTATAACAATTATTACTATTGGTTAAATGGAATATTGATTAACATTGATTAGTTAATCTTTAATTATTTAAATAAATTGAATTTGTTTAAATAATTTTTTTTTGAAAATCCTTTTTTTTATTAAAGATTATTACTATTTATTTGGTAGGATATTTGTCAACATTGATGAATTAATTTTTAATTGTTTAAACAATTTTTTTCCAAATTTATGTTTTTTTTTAACAAAAATGATTACTGTTGGTCTAGTGAAATATTTATAAACATGGCTTAATACATTTTTTATTATGTAAACAGGATATTATCGTTACGTGACAAAAATTTAGGTGAAATGTTTTTCGAATACGTTTCAAAATATATTCGACACTTTCTAGTATACCTAGGGATATACTTATTAATGTTCAAACAATGCAAAAGTGTAATTAATAAAATAACAGACTGCCAGTTTGATCATACAAAACCTGATTCAATATCTAAAAAAAAATTGTTTAAACCAATTAGAATCGTTTAAGCAAATTAAATTTGTTAAAACAATATATGGTTTGTTAAATAATGAAGGTTAGATGATTATTAGTTGAAAATAAACATTCATTTATTTTTTATACAATTATAAAATATTTGAAAATAAATTTATGTCTCGTATCAATAATAAACTGTAAATTCTTCGAATTTTGAAAAAAAAAATTTTTAACAAATGGAATTTGTTTAAATAATTAAAAATTAATTAAACAATTGTTATAAATGTTACGTAAGGGTATTTAAAATTATTAAATATAGGAAAGGATAGAATTTTTATGCTGAGTTGTCAATGAGTTTCTTGATATTTAATTTATTAATTTGCTGTACGGTGGAAGCTTCCACAAACTGAAGAGACAATTAAATTATCTCCATTTATTTTTATTTGGTTTCGTTTACCTTAACTCTCGGACTGAGAGTCGTTGTCCTTTTCTACCACGAATTTAATTACAAAGGAAAAATAAGATCAAAACGATTGGTGAAGCCAATGACAACACAGGTTTGTGAATTCGAAATATTTCAAGCGGTCTTAATAAAAGACATTCGTGTCTCTGTTATGGAAAATGACACTGGATGAGTCAGCGAAGTCGTGCAGATGCATAGGTAAGGGGGTGGAGAGGATTAGAGTTGGATCGCTGTGAACGTCCAAAACGCACCGCTATGATGCCACCACTTTTCAGGAATCGAAGAGAGAGAGACGAATTTTGTTCATATAGCGCGGCGCGTTTTTTTTTCCTATGCTTGTTTCCTCCTTTTCCGATGTCTTTTGCTTAAATTTAATACTGTTCTTATTTTAATTATGGGATTTCTGGAGAGCATAAATAGTAACTTGAACTGAGGATTGCAAATCTGATGTCAGATTTTTACTGAATTCTCTTCGGAATTCTCGTTTCTTCATCGGTTTTCGGGTCAAACATTTTTATTGAATTCGTCAGTCAATATATGCTGTATTGACAGTTTAACGGAACTAAACTCGTTACTTGCGAAAACGAGTGCGCCTTTGTCTTAATGTTGCTTAAGTCAAAGTTGCATGAATTTTGAGGAATTTTAATTTTTAAATTGGTTCGCATGTAACAATAAATATTTCACTAGACCAACAGTAATAATTTTTCTTTAAAAAAAAAGAAATTTGGAACAAAAAATTGTTTAAACTAATTAAATTTGTTTAAACAATTAAAAATGAATTCATCAATGTTAATAAATAAGTAGTATACCTATGCCGGTTATGGAACAGCTACGTAGTTCCAGCCGCCGCCGCTAGATGGCGCCACTGTCGGTAATTAGGCTGTCGGTAACTCCCTGTTTCCCCGACAGTCGGTAAGGTAGATCACTATGGTGGGAAATTTAAAATTTAAATCTTATGCTAATGGCGGAAAATTTTTAATTTGATTCTTCTGAAAATGGTGGGAAATTTAAAAGTTGATTCTTCTTAAAATAGCGGGAAATTTTAAATTTGACTTTTAAAAACATTTATTTATCGATACTAAAGCACTGTTTAACAATTTGACTCAGCTATAAATTAATGTTATTAGCAGTAGATGGCGCACAATAAATTGGCGGGAAATTAAAAGTTTTAGTGTTTTACAAACATTTATATCTTTATAGGTATTAAAGCACCACTTAACAATTTGAATTAGCAATAAATTATTGGTGCCAGCATTAGATCACGCGACTGACGCTGCGGTCGGTAATTTACCTATTCCCGTGACCACTGTCGGTAATTTACAAGTCCCTGTTTTACCATCAGTCGGTATGACAGGTCACTATGGTAGGAAATTAAACATTTGAATCTTCCGTAAATGGCGGGAAATTTAAAATTTGTCCCTATCATATTCTTTTCCTAAACGTCTGTAAAAATTTAAACTTTATAGAACCTTCGAGAACAATCCAGAAACTTTGGTGTTTATGAAGTTTTATTAAAAACTTTTTTACATACATATATATAGTATAGTACAGTAAGTATTTTTAAGGAATTTCAATGTGTTTTATGAAATTGAAAGAGGATTCACGAGATTTATTGGTATTTTAAAAAATTTTAACGGATTTCACGAGTTATGCGAGTAACACAGAAAAAACCAAGTGTAACATTTACCCTGATTTCAGGGTAAATATTACTTGCAACAAAAATTACCTTCAGATGGGTAAATACTACCCTGGACATAGGGAACGGTTACCATGTCAACTTATTATACCTTCTCTTGTTTCGATGCGAAAAATTTAAATTTTATCCACTTGAAAATTACCCGCAACAAATTTTATCTTCTTTTTTTTCTGTGAAATTTATAACTTTTTCATAGTTCTACGAGTGAAAGGACTCTTCATTCAACTTTAAACATTTAAACCTCATAATATATAATTATTATCACATTATATCATATCATTATATCTACGTTTGGATAAATATTGTTTGAAAATTTAAACTCTTATGAATAATCTATTTTTAAAATTACAGATTATTCCGTTTTTCTAAATTAAAATTTAAATAATTATATCCTACGACCTAGTACATAGGGGCAAGAGCTTCAATGTAAGGACTGTGGCTTATATAGAAGCATGGTAGAATGAAGTTGTCTTTAAGAGCAGCAATGTAAGAGTTAGTAAAATAAAAAGTCACTGAGGAGAGGAAAAAATCCAATTAGAGTAAAATTAGGGCCCGTATTTCGAGGCGGGTTATCTCAAAACATGGAAGTTTTATAAAATTCGAGAATGACAATTTTCACACATAACCAATACCATTTATAATGAGAGTATAAAAATGTTGCCCACTCTTCTGACATCTATATTTAGTTTTCGTCTCATTGTAGAACTAGAACTTTCGGTTTTCTGTGTGATTCACTAACGGCGCTTCGACGACGACGGTCTACGTACCCTGCAATGCGTACGCCAAAATTAGAACAGTATAGATTGATGTGAAGCTTGTTGTGACGTTTTATAAAATATTCCTATTTTTGAAATATGTGTCAATATTATGTATAGTAATTGTGAGAAAAAGGTAATTTAAAAAATATTAGTTAATTCAGTTAATGCTCTTATCTTTTCCTTTCTTGATACGTTCACGATATTTTAAAACTTAATTTGTGTGTAATATTTTTTAGGTTCGAATACACACTCTACAGAATGAAGAAAACTGTGTTCGCAATAATGTTCGTGCTTACGTGTCTTCCAATTTATAATGAATCCGTGCCTATAAAAGTTGGTATGTATAATTTATTGAATGGATTTAATCCTAAACATTTTTAATAGAAGTCTTTATACAAAACATGGAAAATAATAAAACGTTGTGTTTACAGATTAAAAATTACATGTTAACGGGATTTAAAAAGACGTTAAAGAATTTTAAATACTTCCCAGGTATTTTGAGGGCATGTGGTAATTAGCAAAAAAGCAAATTTAGTTTCTCCAGCTTTAGGTTTGCAATAGTAACTATTTTTTTGCTACAACTAGGCAATCTTCCTCCGTTAATATGAATCCAAGGTAAATTGCCAACTTTTAGCGAAAATTATTTAGTATTGCGAACGTAAGCTTGGCGAAAATGAATTTGCTCTTACGATACATAACATATGCCCTCAAGGTAATTGAAAAAGATTCCAAAGTATTTTAAACTATTGAAAAAAATGTTTAAATACTTCAAGGGATTCAAAATCACTTAAAATATCCTGAGATTGCTTCAAATTCCTAGAAATTCTTAAAATCCTCAAAAGTCCTTAAGATCCTTTGAAATCTTTAAAATCATTAAACTATATAACTAGTAACAATCGACGATGTAGTCGTAATCTCTTTTTTCGATAGGATGATTGCCTTTTCAATTTGTTTTTCTTATCTAGGTGCTATATTCCACTCTGGAGATGAAATTTATTATAGAGCATTTATGGCTGCTATTAAAGATTTAAGGAACGATCGCTTGTCAAAATTTGAATTGGATCCCCGAATTATCTGGATAAATTCTACTATCGACAGTTTCAAAGTATCTCAGGAAGGTATTAATTTTTTTCCCTGCTGTATTTGCACCATATTAATAAATTTGCATGACTTCCTTGTCAATGAGGTGGTAAAAAACTCACATTTTCTCAAATTTCCCCTATAGTAAATGTGTTCAAACAATTTAATGTTCCTTACCAATTGTTCCCTTTTTTTAAACAGAATTTGTTTATTTATATAATTTTTTCGTTTAGAAAATTGCAATTGCTTTTATTCATTACAATTAACGTAATAGTTAGTTTTTTCTTGGAAAAAAATTTTTATCGAAATTACTTAGTAATTGTTTAAAAAACTATTAAATATTAATTCAATGTTTTTCTCAACATTTCATAAAATTAAGCTAGGTAACTCTACTTTTTGCGAATCATAATCTCGTTTTCCAATTTTAATTTGTTTACAAAGTTCTTGCCCTGAAAATTATTATAAAATATTGGTTTGTTAACACAATATACACTTTAGCTAAGATTGAATCTGATAGATTTTTGTGTTGAGGCCGTAGATTTTCAGTGGATGTCCAATGGATGTATAAATTTACTCTGATTGTTTTTTGCGCAGTTTGCAATTTGGTAGCGGAAGGTGTAGCAGGAATTTTTGGACCAGCTAATTCTTATACACGTGACATTGTTTCGAGCATCACTGCAAAGTTAGATATACCTCACATAGAATACGCATTTCGGCGAACCGAGGAATCAAAAGTTTGGGCAAATGAAGTTAATATTTATCCAGACAATAAGTATATTGCTAAGGTAAGTTATAGGCCATACATTAGGGTGCTAAAGTAAAATAGAAATTTCCGATTTTCTAAAACTTCAGCCCTGAATGGTGTTCCTCTCGCAGAAAAAATATCTTGTGACATAACAAGCAACACATCAGGCGACCTTTAACACATTTCATTCTATAAAAACTGTGAAATGTTTTGAAATCAATGGAAATATCGTAAATCTTTTAAAATCCCATGAAATTCATAGAAACACTTTGAAAATCGCTATAAATCCATGAAATTTAATATAATTTAATTTTCTTCTTAAAGTTTTCTAGAAAGCCCTTTAAATCTTCAAAATACCATGAAAATTCCATAAAATCCTTTGATATCATTTAAATTGTTCAAATGTACGTAATTATAATTTGATAAAATCCTTTTGTCTTTTAAGATTTTAAAATCTTTAATGTCTTTTAAGATTTCTTCAAAAATTTCGAAGTCTTTGAAATACTCTAAAATCCAATAAAATCCCTTGAAATCTGGAAAACCTTGTAAAATCGCGTGAAATCTAATGACATTTTTGTAAATCCCCTGACATCTTTTAAATCTCTACAAATTTGGTGTCGTGCTGATTCTTAAAAACTTTACGTAACACTTGCCCCCTCCGCCCATGTGACTCGTAGTGCCTGAAGGGCAGGAAGAAGCATCTCTCACCGAACCTTTTTCTCGGCACCTCAGTTCCTCTCATCCAAATATGCGACCAACGCAATTTCCAAGAACAATAAAAATCGGAGAGTCACAATTTGGGGTCCGCATTTCATTTTAATTCCTAATTTTCATAAATGAAGTTCAAAAATCTTTACAATCATAATATATCTTTCATCTTCAATGTAAAAAAGAACCATTTTGATAACTTGTATTAATTTCTGTCTTTATCTAAAATTTTAGGCTATTGCTGCCGTTCTGAAATCATTAAGTTGGAAATCTTTTACGGTAATTTACGACTCAGATGATGGCCTGACTCGTATACAGAACGTTCTTCAAATGCATGGTCCTCAAGATTCTCCAATTACAATTCGACAATTAGAAGAAGGAAACGATTACCTACCATTGTTGAAAGAAATTGCCAATTCAACTGACTGGAATCTTCTATTGGATTTAAATCCTATAAATTTAGGCAAGGTTTTAGCAGAAGGAAAAAAGTTTAAAATGCTTCTGGATTACTATAAATATTTCATCACTTATTTGGTAAGTCTAATAATTTCAAAGAATGTCCCTTAGAAACTTCATAATGACGTGATCTCGCACAGTATTTGAGAACTATTAAGTTTTAAAAGTTGGGGTCAAAAGTTTTTTCTCGAAATTGGCACGAAATTTGTTAAATTTCTGCGTTTACTAAATACGAATCGACATAAATTATATATATAAATACGAATCGACAACAAATTTTTAGAACGGGCGGCACTTTTTTCAGTTCCCTAGGGCAGGCAGGGTTGTGGACACAGCTTGTGTTAGTGCATATCCGTGTGAGCTTGAGTTGGTGTGAGTATGTGCATAAATGATCACATAATAAACAATTATTTTTGGAGATTTTTTAATTAAGATCATGTGATACTTACCATATGAACAAATTTAGATGTGGATACTTGGACATTTTTTTGACTTTATTGATTTTCAATTAAACCAAATATTCGGCCACAAAAATAAATATTTTGTCCTGAAACTTTGGGAAACGTTAGAGAACATTAAAACGGAGGTTTATTGACTCCCTTTAGTTTGCATAATGAAAAAAATTTTTTTTTGCTAAAATTGGTAATGCATTTGATACTTTGAGGTTAGGTGAACACTTTACCAATTTTAGCAAAACGAAACTTTTTTTCATTTTGCAAACCAAAAGGAGTCAATAAACCTCCGTTTTAATGTTCTCTAACGTTTCCCGAAATTTCAGGACAAAATATTTATTTTTGTAACCGAATAATTGGTTTAATTAAAAATCAATAAAATCGAAAATTTTTCCAAGTATCCACATCTAAATTTGCTCATATGGCAAGTATCACATGCCCTTAATAGTGTAATATTCAAAGCGAGAAACTAAAATATTTAAAAATTTTTTCATATAGTTATAAATAAAAACTAAGACTCTCAGTGAAGAAAAAAAAAAGAAAGCAATTTATTAAACACACCAGTTTTGAGCTCATGTAGCATCAGATGCCAGTCTTAAGCCTGGAAGAATCCAAATGAAAAAAATACATAAAATATACATAAACTATTTTTCCTACATATATATTTTACATATATAATTATGTTAATTATTGTTTTTATACGTAATTTTTTCACCTGGAAAGCAGGATATCAATCAGTCAATAATATTAAATTGCCTGCCATTTTGACACCTTGAGAATTGTGAAAAATAAATTGTTCTAAGTAGTGATAGCAGTAGTATTGACCCAACTCCCGGACTGGGAGCCCTTGTTTATCTGGTCCTAAATTTTTACTGAAATAAAAAAAAATTTCAAAATAATTTTTTTTTTATAAATATCAATATTTAGGACCCGATAAACGTACCTTAATGCTTTATCTTTAATTTTAGAAATTTTCAATTTAATATCGCAATAAACTTAGAAGTAACGTTGCAGAGAAAAAAATGTTGGTAACGTAGGGATTGGATAAGTAATATATGGCCTTAAAGAAGTCAACAAATTTTATTGAGAGAGAATTTTAGAAAGGCTTTTTCTCTTTTCAAGAAAATTTAAAATTTCTACAAAAATTGTTCTTAAAACTACCGCAATATCTCTTCAGTATCGGAAAGGAGATGGTGGATAAGTACGGTGGTCCCGAATTTCAATCATATAATTCAGGCATTTATAACAATTCTTTATAATTTTCCAGGGATATTCGCTGAGCTTAAATCCCCTTTAAAAAAAGGAGAGGGACACAAACGAAAATCGGAAGGGAGGGAATTGTTAGCTGAGATAATTTTTTTAAATTCAATTCGTTACAAAAATTAAAGAAGAAACTTACAACAACATCTGACATTTTTTCCGTGTTGAAGTGCAGTCCTTAGTTTTAAGTTTAAAAGGGATGATGCGGAGGTGAAACATCATCGAAATTTAATCAAAATATACCTATAATGTGACGTCATTTCACAGAATACTATGTAACTTGATACCATTGTTTATGCTAATTTTCTCGGAAGTGGGGGTAAAAACCTATTTGGACTTGAATGAAAGTATGCAATAGGGTGCCACTTCTCAGAACTCTGTGTAACTATACTCCATTATATAAGCTAAATTTCTCGAAAGTAGGGGTAAAACCTGTTTGGATTTGCATGAAAATATGCAAAATGGCGTCATTTCTCAAAAATTCTATTTAACCTGATACTATTATTTACGCAATTTCACAGAATTTTATGTGACTTGATACCCATTGTTTATGTTTTTAAAAAAAACTATCATATAGCAGCGTCGACATTCTTATCAAGTGGGGTGACTCATCCTGCCTATCACTTCAATCAAACTTTTACCCCCTTCACACGATACACACTAGGGTGGTCCTTATTTTTCAATTTTGGATTCTTCTTGGTCTCACCTCCATATTTTATTGGAATGATCAAAAAAATTATCTCCACCTAACGAAATCGGTTAATATTAACATCTGCTTCTAAGTACTCAAAGTAGAAACACCGGTATAAATATATTGCACTATATGAAAAAATTGCATTAATTGTTGAGTAATAGAAAATAATCGGAATCGCGAATTTATACAGAGTAGTCGAAGGCAAGTGTAGGCTCGATCGTCGGTAGAGAGAATCGGATAAAAGTCGCGCAAACGCAAAGCAAGATACGTTTGACGTCACGTGAATGAATCACATGAGTAACTATAAAATTAATACAAATTTAAGTGTGCAATCTAGCCAGTTGGTTTAAAGTCCGTATAGCCAAGAAGGATGCAGATCGAGTACCGTAAGAGACGGTAGTGAGGCAAAAATCGTGAAGATATTCGGGTGGTTCCGATCTCCATATTATCTTTTGCAAATGACAGTCAGCTTCGCTTACATTTATTTGGCGAAACATTTGAACGATATCGGCTGTGAATACGTAACACGTATCGACGTAACGCGTCCCTGCACGGAAAAAAATTTGGTGCAGTTGCTGCTCTTACTGGTACAGTTGATGCGTTAAACGGAGGAGAGTTGTAACGAACCAGTTAAATAATTTTTTTGTTCCGTGTCCAAAAGTAAGAATTAAAATTTTTAGCTAGTCGGAGAGTTACGAGAAAAGAAAGGAGTTGAAGAAAAATTGGTATTTTAAAATTCAATCCTTTAATAATTTTTGTGGGACCGTAAATAACCTATCCTCATCTCCTGGTTTGACATTTAAAGGGCGAGCCTTTTTGTCATAATATTTCATAGACTTATTTTAAGCCTTCACTAAATTTTTGGCGGCCAGTCTTTGTACACTCGAGCTCCAAAGATACGAGAAGCTCGGGAATCGGGAACTCGAAAGTTACGAGCGTGAAAGGGGCCCCCACTCCTGCCACGTTTAGATTTCGGGGGTAATACGTGAGAACGCACACACGTCAACTACGCTCACGCGCGCATGTGCAGTGCGACATCGATGAATGTATCGATTATCGAATGTAAACATAACCTGTCTAGTCATGGATGCATTCAATTGCGTGGTAGGTATTCAAAGTTTTCTTTTCGTGAATTGTACATATTTTTTTTACATATACATTAAAAAATACATTAAATCACCTCTCACACAAGTATCGAACAGTATTTTATACAACAAAAGCCAAAAAATCATGTCAAAGTTGAGATTTTGAGGTTCGCGCCCGCGCCTTACTCTCGAAGAGAGTGGGATTGGAGGAGAAAAAATTCCGCTCGTACCTTTGGAGTCGGGACGCTCGTATCTGTGGAGTGCTCGTATGTTTGGAGCTCGTATCTTTGGAGCTCGTATCTTTAGAGTTCGAGTGTATTTCATTTAGTCGCACTATTAAATCTCTCAGATAGGTACCGTAGGTTTTTAGTTCTTCCCCTTGAGGGAATGAACTAGGGGTTCTAGCCAAGCGACCAAACACTAATTCGTAAGGGGTGAAGTTGGTCGCTTCATGTACCGAGGTGTTATACGCGAACATGGCGAAAGGGAGCAATCGGTCCCAATCGTCATAATTGTTTGCATAGTGTTTTATGTAGTCCGTTAACACTATGTGACTACGTTCTAGGGATTCATTAGTTTGGGGACGGTAGCCAGAAGTTGTAAGGGGCTTCACTTTGAAAATTTTCTCCAAGTTTTTCATCAGTTCACTGATGAAACTTCCTCCCCTATCCGTTAAGATCCATCGAGGGGCGCCGTATTGGGAGAAAAGAGTTGTGGCCACGGCGTGGGCGATGGTCACGGTGTTCAAATTGGGAATCGGTACGGCTATGCAATATTTGCTAAAATTGTCCTGCATAGTTAAAATATGACGATTTCCATTGGGCGTATTGGGCAGTTTTCCCACCGTGTCGAGTGAGACCTTATCGAAGGGCTCGCTGGGGGTGTCGGTGATGATCACGGGTTCCCGAGTTTTCGCACGTACCAGTTTATACTCGAGGCAACTTTTACATCCGCGAATATATTCTGTAACGTCATCACGAAGTTCTGGCCATGTGTATCGTTCTCTGATTCGGTGATAAGTTTTCGTAACTCCTTTATGCCCGCCTATCAGACTGCCCTGATTTTCGGCAATGATTTTTGGACGTAATTCTTCCGGGGGAACTTCGATTCTTCCGTGACATAATGTTATAGTTATTTTATCGTTATTTGTCATAGGGGTTAAAACCTCTGTCATTTTGTTTTGAGGGAGCCTTCCCAGCAAATCTCCAGAATTTGCTACTCGACACGTAGTCAGGTTATCTCTTTCTAGGGCACGAAACAAGTTTTGCAGCCCTTGAGACACCTTCGTCCAGTCGAAAATCTCATCGTGTTGGCGTTTCACTACTATAGAGTAAGTTTTGTAGCGGCCATTTTGAGTGGCAAGGACTTGCCCTATTTTGGGCTTAATAGTCTTCAAATCCTGAAAATAGAGATGCTCCGTAGCAATCAAAAGTTTGGATATTGGATTACTAGGCTCGCAATCTTCGGAGATGAAATGAGCATAGTTGTCACGCTTATATGTTAAGGGCTCTGTCCAGGCGTGAATTATGTTGATGCTCGAGGGTTGATGTAGCTTTGGACTGATTTCTGGTTTCTCGAAACTACAAGTAGCATAATAGGGCAACGATCGCTTCCGGTTATGTCGGATTTAATCATACAATCCTTTATCCTACCCTTTGCTCTTTCTGAAATCAGGAAGTAATCCAGTCTCCATCCGATGTTTTTCTCTCGATGATTCTTAGAATATAGCCAAAAGGTGTATTGTTGGGTTTTTTGAGGATACAAATACCTGAAAGAATCCACAAAACCTACTTCCAATAATTTAGTCGTGTCCCTACGCTCTTCCTGCGTAAATCCTGCCACTTCTTCATTTTGCCTAGGCTGGGCCAGGTCGATTTTCTCATGGGCGACATTCAGGTCCCCGCAGATAACGACGGGTTTAATTTCATCTAAGTTTTTAACGAACGTCTGGAATTTAGAATTCCATTCTAAACGTTTTTTTGATTAACCAGTTTTTCCCCAGAGTAAGCGGCATATACATTCACTACGAAGGTTGAGTTATACTCTGTTGTTATTACTCTGGCTGCCTTGTCTAATTCGGGATCGTTTAGTCCATATAGAATTTTTAGGGGTTCGATTCGGGAGAATATCACTACGCCGCAATATCCTTTTGTTTCGCTCTCCAGAAAATAATGGAAGTATCCTGGAGGTTTGGCTTTATCAGGTAAATTTGCAAAATCACACTTTACTTCTTGTAATGCGATAATGTCGGGATTCTCCTTTAATACACAATCCAGGGCGTCCTTTTTTATCAAGGCTCGAAGTCCAGAGACGTTCCAAGAACAGATTTTTATCTCCTGGTCTCCTGAATTTTCATCAATTAAACCTGAGGAGCCTGAGGTGGAAGGTAGGTCGATATAGGGCAATGTATTGTTTATACCATCGACATAGGACGAATTGAGGGCAGTATTCTCGATAGTATTTTGCAACCTTCTCGGATTACCTCGTAGTTGCTTAGAGTCGAAATTTGCGTTAATTTTCTCTAAATTTTCAGTTACGTTGGGCGTGGAAACGGCCCCTGGGGGAAACGTCGATATGGGGGTGGGAAACCAGTATTTTCGAGAAGGCTGTTTTTTCTTTCAGGGGATCGTTGATCGTCGATCTCGTCCTGGAATCTCACCACACTTTTCCGGGCCACACCGGAATATTTTTTGTCTGGTGATTTCGGGGCCTCGGTCTCATTTTCTTCGGGCTATTCTTGATCCTGAACGACAGAGTGGAGATCGTCCTCTTGGTTCTGATTTTGCATTAAATTTTCTTCGTATTTTTGAAGAAAATTCTGAACTCTTTCTGAGAAGGCACGATCATCGTACTCGTCGCATGGGTCGAGAGTCTTTAGATTTTCAAGGAGAACCTCATCGTCCTCTCCGTCCGAAACATGGATGCAAACGCGGCGTAGATCCTCATCCGTGCCTTCGTGATCCCATGCCATCGATTCAGTTCCCAATTCGGATAAATCTAATCCATGTTCATTAATCAATTTATCGAACTGGGAGAAGGATTTTTGTAATTCCTTTCTCATCGTGGATTTATCGATTTTTTTTTGGGGGGGGGGGTTTCTGAGTTTTCCTTATTGTCTTCGTTTTCGTCGGAATCGTCACTGTATATCAAGGAAGTCGGCACATCCCGTATAAGGGGTTGAGGATTAATTGGCAATTCTTCTGCTCCCGTATCTTGATTTTCAGACTCGGGGCTTGGGGGGGGCAACTCCCCATTTATGCCTCCGCGAGCCAATAGGTCGGCCGCTTCGTTACCCTCATTACCTTGATGACTCGAGACGTGGTTCCATTCTACATCGAGCGGTTCCAAAGCTCGTTTTATTTTTTCGAATTCGGCTCTGTTTTGGATGGGCTTTTTATCGTATCCCTTGCAATCATTTGCTTCCCAAGTGGGGATCCAAATAGTAGCGCTGTTAATCAGGAATTTTGAATCCGTATTAATTCTTCATTTTTTAATTCCTGATTCTCGAGCTCTTTTCGCGGCTTCTATCGCAGTTTCTATTTCCGCTGCATTATTTGTATGTCGTCCCCTCGCAGGTCGCGACACATTTAGGGGATGGTTCGGTCCGAACCAGACACCTATTCCTGCTCTTGAACTGTCGGTGCCGTTGTAGCTACAGGTTCCATCGACGTAGACATCCGTGTACGGTTCAGGGGGGGGGGACTTAGCCAGGGAGCTGGACGTGGGGTGTCAGGTGGCGCATTCCGAGGAGGTGGGGTTCCTTTTCTAGGGAACTTGGGCGGCGCCAATGCCGGCAGAACACCTCGAGATTTCCTGAACACGGGAGGATTAGAAGGCTCGTCAGTTTCGTTCTCCGAGGAGAGATCCTCCGATGAAGGGGAAGATTCTCGGAGGGGGGGGGTGGAACTTCTTTCCGACGCCTGGATAGTCGGGTGGCTATTCCGCTATCGTCCGGGGTGGGCATTTTTGTTCCTAGTGGAGGGGCATATTCGTCGTCGATATCTTTGTCTTCCGACATTCTCAACCTTCCTCGTGACCTTGGCACGGTTCCAGTGGGAAGACTAGGTTTGGATGCTGATCCTCGGCTAGGGACTGTCCTTGGAATAGAAGGCTTACCTTTTATTTTGGGCTGGAGTCTGGTACTCGAGGAGGGCTTTTTTAAGATCGAAGTTAATTCTTGTTCGGATTTTTGGTCCAATTTTGCTGCATCCTCCTGTTGTATCCTTTTTCGAAACCTAGTTGATCGTTCCGATACGCTGGCCAATTTTGAAGGGTCATCCGAAGGGGGTGCCTGTCTTCTAGATATAGGTAGAGCCCTTTTTGAGATTGACCGCATGTGAATAGCCAGCACGTGAGAGAAGGATTCTTCCTTTTCTGCAGGGGGGTCGATGGGGGGGGATTCACAGGGGTTCAAAGAATTCGCCTCGGAATCTTCCTTTTCGGTACAGGAAGAGTCCTCGGAATCGCAAAGATCTTTAGATTCCTTGCTTCCGCTCTTCGTAAAGGGGTTTTCAGAGAGGGCTTCCACTCCCTTATTTAGTTTAACTTTTTTATATTCATAGGTAAATTGATAATCCTTTAGTTTCAGACGCCATTTGATTAACCTAGATCCTGGATTCTCGATGTAAGTCATCTAATGTACGGGTTCGTGATCGCAAGCCAGGATAAATTCTATACCATAGAGAGAAGGCCTGAATTTTTCTACCGCTTGGAGGATAGCTAGACATTCCTTTTCTGATTTTTCGTAGTTCTGTTCGCGCTCGTTCATCATTTTCGAGAAATATGCTATCGGCATATCTACTTTCTCCTTTTCTTGAGAGAGCACGGCTCCTACGGCAAAATCAGATGCATCTGTCGTTAGTTTAAAAGTCCTTTTGAAATCAGGATACTGCAGCATTGGACCCTTAGTGAGGTACCTGCGAAGTTTTCGAAAATTTCGAATTTGCGGAGCATCCCAAACAAATGGTACATCCTTTTTTAGAAGGCCGGTCAGGGGTTTGTCTAATTTGGCATAATCCTTGATGAACCTTCGATAATATCGAGACAATCGTAGAAACTGCCGAACATTTTTTACATTTTTGGGCGTTGGAAAATTTTTAATAGCCTCGATTTTTGCTGGTTTCGGTCGCACGCCGTATCGGTCCACTACATGGCCTAGATAGGCTACTTCAGTGCGAAGGAATTCGCATTTATCAGGCTGTAGTTTTAAATTCGCATCTCGAAGTCGGCGAAATAGCCGCTTGACCTTGACCTCATGTTCTTCGAGGGTTTCAGAGTGGATGACTATGTCATCTAAATAGACAAAGGCCTCTGATCGGTACATTCCTGCCAATGCATTGTCCATCAGCCGTTGAAAGGTAGCTGGGGCATTTTTAATGCCCATAGGCATTCTCAGATACTCAAAATGTCCTCTGGGGGTTGAAAATGCTGATTTGGCTCGATCGTCTGGGTGAGTCTCTACCTGATGAAATCCACTGGCCAAATCGAAGACAGAAAAATACTGGGCCGATCCTAAATGGTCCAAGATATCTGTTATGTTAGGCAGCGGGTAAGCATCCCCTACGACCTTTTCGTTTAGAAGTTTATAATCCACGACCACCCTATATTTTCGAATTCCAGATGCGTCCATCTTCTTTGGAATAATTAGGGCGGGGGAATTATATGGGGAATTAGATTTTTGGATTATCCCGCTATTTAATTGTTTTTCAGTTTGGGCATTCACTTCCTCAGACGTAGCATGAGGATGCCTGTAGTGTTTTTTTGAGATGACCTTGTCATCTATAGTAGGAATTCGATGTTGAATTAAATGGGTACAGCTGAGTTGTTCTCCGTTTAGGTGGAAAATGTCTGGAAACTCTTCTGCCCATTTGTATACATATTCCTTTTCTTCTTCTGTTAAGTGAGAGACGTGTAGCGCCCTTTTCACTCTCTCCGCTCGATCCGAAAGCGGATCGGATGGTTCTTCCGGGAAATCTGATTGAGAATCCTCGGATTCAAATTCGGATGAGTTTCCTCCGGGAAATTCATAGATATCATATGGGAAAATCTCTTGAGGAGTTGCTTCAAATTCAACGTCCTCCTCGGTAGTGTTTATTGCCATTACATGGCACACCCCTTCATTAACTGTCACAGCAGCTTCTCCTATATACAACCCTTTGGGGGTTTTTAATTTAGGTAAATATCCTTCAGATATTTCTGGGGTGGTTACTTCGATCGGGACAACTTGACTAGACCTAGCCATTATTTTTCGCACTCTGCTACAAGGTTTTATTTCGCTTTTTAAGGTTTTCATTGCCTTTTGGGATTCCTCATCCACGAATCCTATGGGTGTCACGGGTCTTGATCCCGTAACCATAGTATTGTGCCTAAAAGAAAGCTCTGCCTGTTTCTGTCGAAGATAGGGCCTTCCCAATATTCCTTCGCTCGACACAGGAAATGAATCCTTTACCAGATGGAATTCCACAGGCTCGTCCAAGATTTCAATGATAAGTGATCCTATAGTTCTCACGGGGTGGTTAGTTATCCCCGCGAGTAATACCGTATTGGCAGGGTCAAATATAGTGTCTAATTTTAGAGCACTCATTTTTATTAAATTCAAATCCGATCCCGGATCCACCAGGAAATTTGCTGTCGAATTTTTGAATTTTTTAGAATTTATTCTTACGACTGGGGAATCTTTTGACTCTCGCCCTGTACGAAAGATCCTAAGGAGTTCTCCGGGTACTGGTTGGAGTTCCGACGCGGTTGATGGCTGTGGCTCTTGGTCGCGTCTGCACCAGGAGTCTAAGGCGAGTTTAAATTCTTGTTAGGTAAGGGCGAATTGGACCTAGAGGGTGGTTTTCCTTGGTTATTCCAATTCGCGTTCTGCATCTGTTGTGGCATGAAGCAGGGGAATTGGAAGACGTAAGGGTTGTACTGAGGGTAAGTCGATGTAAAAGATTGTTGGTTATTGAAACCAGCTTCGAAGTAAGAAGGGAAAGGTGCAGCCTGGATGGGAGCCTGTTGTTGGTTAAGGGGCATGGCACCAAAAGTCACCACCTTTGGGGTTACTCTTTTATCACTAGCCTCTCTGGCATCCATTTGCCTGGAGTATGGGCTCAGGGGGCGGCTTTCCTCATCTTGTCTTGCCTATATAAATGTAGAGGACATAGCTTTGGCCTTTTCACTGTAGGCCAATCGTTTTTCAATGTGCAGGGCATATTCCATTGCCTCTGTTAGATTCTTCGGGTTTCTGGTATCTACAAATATGGACATGTCATCCGGGAGCCCCCTGATGAATGCATCAAGGGCGCAGTCCTGCACGGGTATAAGCTTTATATCCGATGCTTTTACAGCCCCGTACTTGCTAGTATATTTGTCTTCTAGTGTGTTTCGTGCCCCACTCAGTAATCCTAGCATTCGGTCATAATAATCGCTGACCGATTCATTTTGGGACATTCTCAGATTGATGATAGCCTCGAAATACCATTGGTATTTCCTCGTAGGGACAAATCGCTTTACTAAATGGTCGATTAAATCCATTACTGTTGGAAATGTTTTATCCCTGACGCTATCCCTAGCTATCCCTTTCAATTTAGATAGAACAGCTTTTACGAACATAGCCTCAGTACTCGGTGATACGAATGCGGCTCCATTTTTTACATCCTGTATGAAGTCCTTCAAAGGTGGAGTTTTACCGTTGAAATCTGGTATATTATAGGTGCTATTTTGCAGGGTCATATTTTGCAAAAGGTAGTTCATAATTATGCTAGCATCCATTGGATTCACAGGATTCGTAGTAGCATTTGTAGGTTGGGACTCGTTGGATCCTCCAGCTTCACTGCTATCATCCTGTGCATGGGAAAATTCGTCGCCTAGATTGCTCATTTTTCCGATTTTTAAAGAAATCAAGATAATTCGATAAATTTGAGCTTGTAGATTTTATTTGGCAATTATAAAGCCACACCGAATTTATTTGTGACAAGATAGGGTTTAATAGTGGTACTATGATCCCAACAAAATCAGCGATAATTCTCACACAATATTAATTATAACAATTATAACAATATTTATAAAAATAAACACAACATTAGTGCCATAATATTTATTAAATGATTTATTGAGGTATTGGATCTCAATAATCTTTCTTTAATGTCTGGTAAGGGAAATATTCAGACCAGTACTTCTATTTTACTAGCGAGTAGGTCAGCGTTCGCAAGGCCGAGTGTCGAATTCGCGGAATGCCACGATATGGCGACAATCGGTCAATTCCTTGCGCGGGGAATGTTAACCCAGCTCAGGTGACGAGGCCGCGCTCGCTCACCTGCAATTAGCGCTACCAAGTCACGAGCTCAATTCGGCGGCCGCTGCTGTATTGTGCAAGCATGGCACTTTTAATGTCTCGGTCATTAGAATACTGTTTTAACTTATTCGTTAGCACAATCAACCAAAGTCAGTGGGTCAGCTTGAATTAAGTGGGATTATGACTCGTTCGAAATTTTCCCGATCAGAATAGAGAAAGGATAATTTTCAAATGATCAAATGAACTAATTAAGCCCTGACTCGGAAAATATTGTTTCCGCGTCAGAAATGTCGGAATCGGGAACGTCAGAATCGGTTAGACTCACGATTTCCATAGCATTTTGCGCGAGAAAACGGGCTGCACGACGGGGATGATTTTCCTGCAAAACAGCCGCTCTTCTCTGCTCTAATGCTTGCTCGATAGGTAAATCAAGAATGGTTATTACCTCAACGTTTACTGGCGCTGGGCCGGCTGCTTGATTTTCTTCCACGACAGGTCGAATCGTCGGCTTGACGGCTAAAACGGGAATTACCTTCTTCGCAGGTTTTACTAAATTATTATAAATTACTAAACTGGCAGAAATCGATTTTACCTTTTTACTAGATATCTTTGCTTGCCATTTTTTCCCTTTATTTGCATTAGGAATTTGCAACGATTTTGGGTTTATTTTAGGCATTAGGAAGGCGAAAGAGAGCTCAATCACAACTCCACTCTGAAATGTGTAGTGTGAGAGAGTTACATGAATTTAAAATAGTTAATTAATTAAGTGAATAAATAACCATTAGAAATTCTGCTCCTCTCTATTTGAAAAGATTGGTTACTTAGAAGCTACCGGTCCTGAAAGTGCTTTCGCGATCTAGAATAGGGTCTAGATAGGAACCTGCGCGGAAGAGCTGCAAGGTATACAATATCAATTTCTCAATTGTTATTGTAAATTTCGCGTCACCAATTTTTTCAAAGAACAGGGGTGGATATTTGGAAAATGTGAAATTCGTAAGAGCCACAGACGCCACCGACCCTGGGTCGCTTTCGCGAATCTAGGACAGAATCTAGATCAGAATCTGCGCGGAAGGGCTGCTCAAGATTTGGATTATCAATAATAATATTGATAAACGAAATCTCGCTTCCTTACTTTAAAGAAACAGGTCGATTAACTCAGACGCCACCGACTCCACGTTGCTTTTGCAATTCTAGAACTTAATCTAGAGTGGAATCTGCGCGGAAGAGCCGTGAAATTTATGATTTTAATTTTTCAATTTAAAATCATAAATAAACTTCGTTGACCTTTTTCAAGGGAGGATTTATTTAAGGAATTGGTACCACACCAGATTTTATTTGGCAAGACAGAAAATCAAATAAGTTTAAAAACAAGCATCTGCCAATTCTTTGTCTTTGAGAAAAATAATTAAATGTCAAATAAAAATTCCGATCATTCCGTCAAACGACGAATATTTAATAGTAGTTGATTGTAATTCGAATAAAAAGATAAGAAAGGGCCAAGCACTCGAGCTAAAGAAAATCAACTGTCATGCTTGCAAAATGCTTTCAAAGTCAGGTATCCTATTCTTGGGAAGGGAGTCAGGGCAGCATTAACTTTAAAAGTGAGGACTTGGCCTTGACAAGGTAGCTTTATCTGACCAATAGAGACAGATTGGCCGTTATTAAAAATATCTATGATCGAACGATCAATTGCATCTAGTTCTCTCAAGGAAGTTTCATTAATAAAATTAAAAGGGCTATCTAAATTGACGTTAAAAACAGCATTTCCATTCGTCGAAACAGGCAAATTTAATGAGACAGTTTCCGGAACATGGGGAAACTGAGGGTGGAAAAATTCGGAAACAAAAGGCGGCATGAAATCGAACAAATCCTTTAGCAAGAAGGGCCTCTTTTGGCAACCTTGCTTAATTTCATGAGAGCTTCAGCCTGGTTTAACGAGGCTTTATAACATTCCTGAAATTCCTTAAGGTCTGTCAAAGGTTTATACCCAAAATTTGAATCAAAACCCACCAATCCCAACACTGACTCTGGTTTTTGTGCAATTTTAGAAGTTGATGGTTCAATATTTTCACTGGATACAATAATTGTTCGTGCCTTGGTCACCTCATAAAGGACCTGGTAAATCACGCGCTTCACAAAAGTTGCACGAAATTTCTTACCAGCACGGTGTTTGTTTTTGCGTTTGGGGTTGCTAATTGGGTTGATTTCAGACATTGCCTAACATTTTATCATCAGAATTTCTCACTTAATAATCAAAAATTCTGTCAAAAATTTTATCTAAAATAATCTCGTATTTAATTTTTTTAAGGCATAAAATTCTAGATAATTTGACACTAAAATAGGGCAACAAATAGAACAATTAATATGAAGGTAATAACTGTCAACAATGAAATAATTCCCACAAGTAAAATTTTTGAAAGTAAAAGTAAAAATTTTCTTAAAAATCACAGGTAGAAATTTTTAAAAGTCGCTAGCAGCGAAGCCGATGGCAAAAACGCGGTGATTTTTATCCCACCGCTGCCACCATCTTTCTGTAACGAATCAGTTAAATAATTTTTGTGTTCCGTGTCCAAAAGTAAGATTAAAAATTTTTTGGTAGTCGGAGAGTTACGAGAAAAGAAAGGAATTGAAGAAAAATTGGTATTTTAAAATTCAATCCTTTAATTATTTTTGTGGGACCGTCAATAATCTATCCTCATCCGAGGATGATTTGCATCTTATGGGAATTAAATAAAAGGACTATAGGATATACAATAAGAACAATCATATATTCTGTCAACCCCTATTACAACAAATGTTAATTTTCTCTTTTCGCAAGAATTAGGTCGACAAACGTTGTCGACTATTTATAGTCGAGATATGATGCAATTTAAGGTTAAGAGGAATAACGTTGTCATAGCAGATGGAAAAGAAATAACAAATAAGAAAATTGAACCGATACTTGTTTTAGCTTACCGCTTAAAATCTAAAAGTCCTTAAAAACTACCAGTAGGGATGAAACGAAGAGGCTTAACACTCATCCGATTCGTCCCTATTGGGCTGTACTTGAGTTTTGAGTCATCACCAAGTGATGACTTTTAGTCCCTTAGAATTTATTGGAGCGCACGCACACAAGTCGTTGAACAGACATAAATTCCACTCCCACGCTTCGCCGAAAGTCACTAGAATCACGCGGAAATACCCTCAGATGGCTTCGAACCGGAAAGAGAGAAGGCAATGAAATCCTAACTCTCTTTCCCTGGAGATTTCCACGTGATCCCGGATCGCAATTTTTAAGAATTCGGATTCCCACTCGTTTTGAGATTCGAGTCTGAATCGGAATTCTCTGCTTTCATAAATTATT
>JAUESH010000281.1:16815-27750 GCA_032275165.1 Synergus magnus
CCTTTTGAAATTACTTAATATTTAAAATTCCGTAAAAACTTTAGAAATATCAAATTCCATGAAATCCTTAAAAATTCAACAACTTTAGAAATCCTTGTAAATTCTACGAAATATTTTAAAAACCATTAGAATTTTTTTAAATCACTTAATAAAATTCCTCGACAAATTATAAAATCCTTCAAATTCCATCAAATATTTTAACAGTCATAAAAATCTCTTGGAATCCGTTAAAATTCGTGAAAAATCTCTTAAAATTCATTAAAAAAAACTTCTTGAAATTCCTTAAAATTCTAAGATAGCATTTAAAATTCCTTTATATCCTTCAATATCCATTAAAATTATTAGAAATCTGATCAAATTCCATGAAATCCTTTAAAAATTTCACAACATTTTTTAAAACTCATGAAAGTTTCTTAAGTTCTTTTAAAATTCCTCGAAATTGCACAATAACATTTAAAATCCCTTAAAATTCCCAGAAACCTTTTGAAATCTCTTAATATTCCTCAAAATTCCACGATAACATTTAAAATTCCTTAAAATTCCCAGAAACCTTTTGAAATATCTTAAAATTCCTCGGAATTCCACAAGATTTAAAATCCCTTAAAATTCCTAGAAACCTTTTGAAATCTCTTAATATTCCTCAAAATTACACGATAACGTTTAAAATCCTTAAAAACTCCTAGAAACCATTTGAAATGTCTTAAAATTTCACGAAAGCCTACAAAATCCCTTAAAATTCGTTGAAATATTTAAAAATTCACAGAAACCTCTTAAAATTCCTCAAAATTTCACAACATTTAAAATCCTTTAGAATTATTAAAAATCTCTTAAAATTACATGAATTCGTTTAAAATTCCACGAAATATCCTGAAATCCCTTAAAATACCACACAATCTTTTAAAAATCCTAAAAAAAAATTTTATTTCGTCAAGATTACTTTAAAATCGTCAAAACCTTAAAATTCATAGAAACCTCTTGAAATTCCTCTCTAAAAAAAGTTGCGTAACGAAATGTCTGAAAAATCTCGCATACATTGTTGTTTCAAATCTGATTGGCTTTTGTTTGAATAACTTGAAGGTACAAGAAGTAAAAAAAAAAATAATCGTGAGCCTAGCGCACGTGTTGATTTGCTATAGTACTGTTAAATAACTCATATCTCTTTTGATAAAATGCAAATTCCACAATTTTTTGCTTACACGTTGAAATCATAATAAAAGTTGTTGGGTTTCACGCTTTCCTGTTTCGTATAATTACCCATTTGCAACTCGTAGAAAGCAGACGCCAACTTTATATTATAGTGGACGTTACATTTTGATGAAGCTTTTCTGAAGCAAGCCAAATGCTGTCCGGATAGAGAAGTGTGATTTCGTTAAACCTTAAACGCGATGATGTCTAAGCTTTGAAAGGTAAAAGCAACCAAACGAGTCAAAAGCCGGAAAGCTCAGACCAGCCTACTGTGCAGGCGTGAGTGCAAGCATAAGCTTAATCTCCGGTCGTTTAGAAGTTTCCCTCTTCAAAGTTTCGAGTCAACATTTCATCGGAAAAGAGAGTTCTGCTGTTCGGGACACGGCAGAACTCATGATATTACATTGTGGGATAAGTAGTAGGGTAGTACTTTTCATTTTATGCAAACTGGTTGTTACCAAGCATCGGGATTTATGTTCTTAAGCTGCTCCACTTTTTTCCTCACCCACGCCTTTAATGGAGATTTATAAACCTTAAAAAATCGAAGATTAAGGGCACGTATTACTTACCATACGAGTAAATTTAGATTACTCGGATTTTTTCCATTATTTTTACTTTTTCAAAAATATAATAGTGCACAGACGTCTGTGTTGTTCACGTTCTCTACGCCTGTGCACTATTTTTTTTTTAACGATAATTAATTTATTTTTCATTTTTATTTACCAAAATATTTCAAAACAGGTCAAAAACAAGGTTTTACAATATTTTAATGCGAATAACACGACAAAAAAACCCAGTCCTCTCAAAGTTAGAATCTGATTTTAAATATTTTTATCGAGTTTTCGCGCAGTGGTTGTCAATTTTGACAGTGAATGGCTCTGAATACAAATATTTAAAAAATCAGATTCTAACACCTCTCGATATGACCTTTCGACTGATGTAGTTCAAAATTGTCACACTTGTTAATGTTTAGATAAAAATTGACCGTCTAGCCTTTAAATTTGTGTTTTTGCAAAGTATTTGTCAATTTTGACAGGGTTGTGATTTTTTGTCACTTTGTGCACATTAAAATATTATAAAACCTTGTTTTTGATCTTTTTTCAAATATTTTTGTAAATATAAATGAAAAAAAAATTACTTTCGTCATATTAGGCGTCTGATACTTCAGCCCATTCCCTTAAAGGAAAAAGAATAGACCTGCAATTTTTAAATTTTTAAATCTGAAGTATTGAAATTCCTTGAGGAAATTTATCTTCTTAGCAACTACTTATTCGCTTACGAATCTAAATTTCCATCCCACCGCGCAAGAATCTCTTCCGTATAGTTCTAAGCCACTTTAATCTCGTTGCGGTCATACCCATTCAAGTACAAACCGCTCCCAAGATGTTGAAGTTTTAAGATCCCCAGGGATCAAAGGTTTTGTCTTTGTCACCCAACCTCAGTCGCTGTTAATACTTTGATTATTTAAACAAATTACTCTGAAATCAGAAAGTTTGATAGATAAAATAGACGAAAATCGAAACTTAAAAACTCTAATTCTTTACCATTCATTTCAATTTCCTAACTTTATTGTTATAAAAATAATTTCAGTGTGAGATGATGTATGTGCAACTAGTGATTATAGATTAGAATTTTAAAAGCGCATGTCCTTTATATTCTCGACGGATGATAAATTACCGTTCTCGGCTTATTTTAATGCTTAGCTTTCACAATTGTGCACTTTGAGCGTGTTTCTGCTTTTTTTTAACGGGAAAAAAAATTTCGCTACGTAAGTTCTTTGTAATAATAACAAGGATTCCAGGGTAATTATGTTTAATATTTGAATTAATACATAAATATATGAATACATAAAAAATATGAGTTTCATATGAATACAATATTTATATGAATTTTCGTTAAATTGAATCTCGAAAGCGTAATATATATTCCATATCTGAATAAAAACGCTGCAGATACTTGTGATAAAATTTTACGCATTTTCGGATTAAAATTAACTTTGGGTTTAAATACGTGATAAAGTTATACTAATATTAAAACTGATAATTTATTAAAATACATTTTAATTTTTCTCTTTTCTTACACACAAGCCCAACGAGGTTGGTTTCTCACTTGGTAATATCTGACGCAGGATTCTGTAAAATACGATATATTTATTATATTAAATTCAGATAAGAAATTTTATTTTTATATTTACATTCCTTATAAAAGCTTTACTAATTATTACAAAAATAAGTTACTTACTTCGAGCTTCGTTAATCGAAGAGAGTGGATCCTTAGTAGATTTCTGACTACAACCATAGGCTGTTCGACCATAGACCGATACTTCTTTAATACAATAATCTGAAAATATATTATACTTTTTATTTGAATTTTAAAGCTTTTAGTTAATTATTGGTTTGATCGAAGATTATCCATTTTTGAATTTTTTTTTTACATAGTATAACATATCCAGATGGCATTTTAGCTGTGACAGTTTTTAATACATGAATTACAATAATTTCTTCCTCAACATAATTCGACCTCAGGAATCCAAAAATGAGGTTTTTAAAAAATGTCCGCATGTGTGTTTTCATTATTTATGTGTGTGTATTTTTCATCATTACTGTTTCCGTAATAACTCAAAAACCATATGAGGGGACGACTGGAAATTCCCGAAAAATAAAATGCCCGACACTGTAAAATTCCCGAATAAATAATTACATACTGAAAAATAAAATTCCCGACATTCTAAAATTGCCGACAATATAAAATTCCCGACACTAGAAAATTCCCGACAGTTTATAAAATTCCCGAAATTAGAATTTTTTGACACTGGAAAATTCCCGACCGAAAATTGACGACAATATAAAATTCCCGACACTGTTGTAAAGTTCCCGACACTAGAAAATTTCCGACAATGGAAAATGCTAGAAAAAAATTATTGTAATAAGTAAATAAATAATTTAAATAATTTTTTTAACAAATTTGTAATTATTCTATATTTTAAAAATATTTTTTAACATTTTTAGAGATCTTTTCGGAAATTTTCCATTTTCGGGAATTTTATATTGTCGTCAATTTTTGGTTGGGAATTTTTCAGTGTCGCGAATTTTTAATCTCGGGAATTTTACAAACTGTTGGGAATTTTCTAGTTTCGGGAATTTTAAAGTGTCGGCAATTTTATAATGAAGGGAATTTTATTTTTCGGTAATTATTTATTCGGGAATTTTATTTTTCGGGAATTTTCAGTCGTCCCCATATGAGTTAGGGTCACAAAATTTGGCGGTATGATAAGATAAGAAGAAATATATTTTATTTTTAATTTTCAAATTCTCTCAAAAATTGTTTTAGATGTGAATTTTTTCAATTTTGATTATATTGATGAAAAAAAAAAATACTTACAGTCCGCTTCTTCCTCTGTACTCCAACCGGCATTTTGATAACCTTGACATTTATAAATAGTATATAGACTGCACAGTAATAAAAGAGTTAAAACTTTGATTGAATTCATAATATTTTTGCGTTTTAAACAACTGTTTTGTTATTAGAATATTTTTTAAATGATAGAAAGGGAATCATGCACACTCCCGTTGACATAAAGAAATAGACTGGTGAAGAATATAAGTATGTATTTAAAGCGATTTATGAATCAGCTGAAACGCCATCTGGGGTTTTCCAAGCACATATATGGGTCTTTTAACCTTGACGCGATCAAAGTGAAAGGAGGAAAGAAGGAAAGGAGGGAAAAAGGACAGAAGGGATTGACCGATCCTTAGAAAAATCTTGATTTGAAACCTACACATTACAAAGTAAATATTTTTCAAATCAAAAATAGATCTTATGTTACGAGAAAAAAAATATCTTGACCTTTATCACTTGCGTCACTTTCAGATAACGTACAATGTCTTAGTTTATCACTCTAGTGTTAGGGTTCAAAAGTTTGATTGACTATCTTAAAATACTTAAAAGAAACTTTTTTAAATTTATTTTATTAAACTTTTGTGTACAAAAACTGCAGTAGTTTTTGAGATATCGTGGTGACCGATTTTTTCGAGAAGTTACGTTCAACTGCGGTTTTTGTACACAAAAATTTAATAAAAAAAAATTAAGAAAAATGTTTTTATGTATTTTAAGACTTAATAATCACCCCTAACAAGTTTTATATCAATATCTTTTATAGCATGCTCAGAAAAAATTACAAAATATAGCCTTTTTTCGATCGTTCAAAGTGGAATAGCTCCTTAAATTAAATAGATGATCTCAGAAATATCGTAAATATTTTTCACTAAAACTAGACCATTCTCCTCCGTCTGTGCGAAACAGAGGTAAATGGCCTAGTTTTAGCAAAAAATATTTACACTCAACTTTGGCGCCTCTCTCTGCCCTTCAGGCGCCGCGAGTTCCACAATAGCGCAACTTGTGTACGTCATAAAAATTCTAGGAAGCGTATCACGGCAACTTCAGACCATGCCGGAAAAGTGACATAATGCCAAGGTTGAGTGTATTAATTATTGCGAGCATAAAGTTGGTGAAACTAAATTTGCTCGTATGATAATTACAAATGCTCTTAATAATTTTTGTTAAGTGCTTTCTAAGCAAAAGTGTTAGGAGGAGTAATATTTGCTCTTTAAAAGTATAACTTAGTAAGTGAAATTGGCCATAGAGACTATGTTTAGTATACGTGCACGGGAAAATGACCTTTATGGCAAATGTCACTTACTATGTTATTCTTTTGGACAGCAGATATGCGTGAGCCATGCGTTACTTAATCACACGCGAAAGCCAACATGCTATAAGTGGAGAACCGTTTTAGATAAAACAGTTTTTCCGCTTTTTATTTTAGTCTTCGTGATGTAATATTTAACTGTTATTAAGAATAGATAAAGAAGTTCATTAAATAAAATTCCGATGGTGCAGAATATCTAAGAGAAACTTTTATTACTAAAAATTGAAAATTGGATTTTTTACAACGTTTTTTGATTATTCTGCAAAATGGTAAAAATTTCTCTTATATCCTTTTACTCTGCTACCTTTCATTTGTGCGCGACCTTTAACTTCATTCATAACATACTCTAGTAGGAAAAGTAGGAAAAGTAGTACGTTGTTCTGCGTTTAGGTCAAGTCTGACTATTTAGTGGTTATACTACTTGAAATAATTGAAAAATATCCACTTACAAATTTCGGATAAAAACGCGCTACATATTATTTAATTTAAATTAAATATTTAATTTAAATAATTGATTAGGATTTTAAAAATGGTTTCTTTGTCTCCCAGTTATTATACTTTTAAGATACTGCAAAGTTTTGAGAAATATTTATGTAGATTTAATAACTTGTGACAAAAATAATTGGAGAAATAATTTATTCTAATTGAACGTATCGAAATAACGGCAAATTCTGTTGTGTACGTGTTGAGTACACGGATGCTGTAAAGTTTAACATCCAGTGCTCGAAATGCAATCACAGAATGTAGTTCGAGGAAGTAATAAGTTACGGTTACGTGACGATTTCCGCTTCAGATGGTTAGACCATATCCTTCTCAATCACCTCTTGCTATTGGATATTGGATATTTCGTTAGAATACAGGAATCTAAAGTGTAGAGACCGAAGTTTTCGAGTTAATGATAGGTACTCTCTTAATCTGAATTACATAGTAAAAATTTACTAATGAAATAGTGACGATTCGTTTACTAATTCACAGGTAAAAACTACTAATTCATTTAGTAAGGCTTACTAATTGTATAGCTAACCTTGCTAAATGAATTAGTAATGTTTAACTAATTGATAGTAAAAATGCTTACTAAAGTGAATTAGTAAACGAATCGGCACTAATAGTAACTTCTTATTAATTAAAATTGAGAGAGATAATTAGTTTAAATTTGCCTAATGTCGATGCAAGCGAGAAGGTTGCAGATTTTGTCTCTGTTTGTCTTTGATACCAATTAGCTAACTTAAGGGAGTCCATTCAATCGCAGTAAACAGACAGGAAATTCAAATTAGCCGGAAGTTTAGTTTCTTGAGTAAATTGAACTCCCTAGTTTATATTTATACTTTGAATAAAATATAAGATATGATTATCGTTAAATTTACACCTCGGAGGGTCATAGAATTCACAGTATATATTTTCTTAATCTGGCGTTTTTAAAGCCTTGGTTATTTAGGTTGTATAGTAAAAAAACATGTCAAGTTCAATTAAGAATCTGTGGTAAAGTAATTAATTATTTTTAGTTGATTTGAGTACCTATAGAGATTTGTGCATGCTGTATGCAAAGCTTACCTAAGCCAATCTCCGAAATCCACATTATACGCAAAACTATCTGTGTTTCATCAGTTTAGCCTGTCACGTAACATTTCAAAGCCTAAGCATTAAACTATAGTTGGATTCTGGCTTTAATAGGAGAATGCTTGGCACGTTAAAAAACGTATAATTTGGTGGAATCACTCAGAGAAAAATTGAGGGATCAATTTACTTAAAATTTATCATTTACAATTGATTTATCAAATTACGAAAATATGAAATATAATTATCATTATTACTTATCTTTTTTCAAAAGTTTGTAAAGTGGAATTTAGATTCATACCAGAGGAAAATCCAGGATATTGAAAATTTTATTCTATCCTTTGGCGCTCGCTTGCAAAAGTTTCACCACTTCATTTTCTTAAATGTAATTCCCTAATTCAGTTACAATTTTAAAGCAAACGGAATTTTGTCGTCAATCTGGAGATCCTTCTTAACTTCTTAATGAACTATTAATTAGTACAATATTCTCGTTTAATGTGGCAACGGAATTATTTTACTATCTCTTAAAACTAAAATATTGAGATTAAAAATCATTATTAATTGGAAGAAATCTTTCTTTGTAGGAGCAGGAATTTTACTCAATTTTGATAATAATAATATTTTGATTCCTCAACTATTCCTCGACAATGCGGAGCCGTTAAAGTTAGGCAATATGTCCTGCTGATTTGAATTTAAAATCAGCTCTGGGAGGCAAGTTGTATAGTTGATAGTTAGATGGACGGGATGAAAAGTTACAGGGACATCAATAAAAGTTATAACACGTAGTAAAATTGACATTTTCCAATTTTCACCTGCAAAAACAGGTTGCTGTGCAACAAATCCAATTCGAAAATAAAGCAATTTACATTTGGGGAACTATGATTGATTAAAATCCATGTTCTCCGCTAAGTTAAGCTAAGTTAATTATTGATATTGCAGTGAAATTTCAATGTTAACCATGACAACGAAACCATGTTCATTGTCAGATATTGAGCTTTTCTAACTCAATTTTAATCGTTCATTCAATTTTACTCATTCATTTCGTCCGCAACAGACGCGAAAATCGTAAATTAATTCTAAATGTCTCTCATAATTAAAACTGCAGGTTATAACTCTTTATGTATGTAAAAGCATTTACGTTTTATTCACTGTCTTTTATTACGCCCACGTTTATAATTATATATAATAAATATATACTCCACATTCAATACAGTTACATAAATATAAATAGTTTTCAAAAGCATAATAAGAATTGCATAAAATAATAAGTTTTATAAATACTTGTTCTATCACCAGTTGATTTTAAGTATAAGAAACTTTTTATTGAATATAAAATGTTTTAATGACTTCGGTAAACGTGAGATAATGTCGAGACTAAAATTACAATTTATAAACTTTAATCAGGCGGAAAAGGTGTCCTTGCTTCAAAGTGAGAATTCTCCTGAGCAAAATCCGGAAACTTTATGTCTACTCCTTGGCAATTTAGTCGCGTTAGAGGTTGATTTTCAAGTCTCGTGGGAGGAGATCATCCCCCAACCCCCGCAACAGGTGGACCCCACATCTCATACCTCCAGCAGTCTATGTAGTCAACATATGTTACACAGCAAATTTAAGCCGCTCACGGAAAATCGATACAACCATTATTTACTCGCTGCACGTCTCTAAACTCGAAAATTGAAAATCTCCGAAATTTAGTAAATATTTGTAATTCAATAAACAGGAGACATATTATCAAACAAGGGATAATCATAAAAAAGTAAGATAATAAATAATAATTATTATAAAAAATGGAATACATAAAAGCTCTTTTCTCACGCAAATTCTTCTGAAATACTGGCTTCTTGATTTTCGCTTGTTTACGGAGGGTTGGCGAAGTTTCAAAGTCGCCTCAAGGGCTGACCCCATATATCAAATATTCTTATCTTTTTGAAATTGGAGATTTCCTTAAAACTCGGCTTTATCATAAAATAATATTCGCGACTCTGCATAACATGTATATGCATAAATGAATAAAACGCCTGAAGCAACTAATGCTAAGGAAAATAACAGGAGAAACTACAAGTCAAAGTATAGGGGAAATCATTTTTGCTATATTTTATTTTATCATTTTTGTTATCTGTAGATAACAATTCCATATAAACTTTGATATAATTCTCTATTTTTCCCCCTATTTTCGTGTTCAAAAATCACCTTATTTCTCTCTTTTAGAGTATTTTACGCAGCAAAGTTAAATAAGTTGGCCCCTGGGTTTATTGGACATGCAAAATAATTGTAGAACTCGTAGAGTATTTATAAATGTTAAAAGCTTTTGAACATTACACAAAGTCAAATTAATTCGGGGTTTGTTCTACCGAAATATGAGTGGCAAATCGACTACATGTAGAGATCTCGATCTCGCAATTGGAAAGGAACGAATAAACGTAAAAAGGAAGTGCTATACGGGCTACCAACTTGAATTGTGCCGTTCTTGAACGATGGACAGTAAAACCAGAACCGCGTAAGCTCATAAGCACGTGGTGGCATATAGGGTAGGCTGAAATGTAGCGTGCAGGCTAGATTTCTGATAACACACACGCCATCCTCCAGGGCAGTAAAAGAGAAGGAGAAAGAGATATGGAGAAGAGGGTGGGCAAAATAAGGAGGAAAAAATAAGGAAAAGAGGAGGGAAGAACATGAGATTCTACAGCTTGACGTACTTAGGGATGCAATATCTCAAGAAAAGTTTTTGAACCAAAACTTTAGGCTTTATGTTTCAAGAGAAGTTTCAGAAACTCAACTCTGCGAAACGTCAATTATAAAGTTGACTATGAATTTATAAATTCCTTAGGCTTATGATCATATCAGAAACCTTGTATAAGTGGGCCAAAGTACTTTTTCGAATTTATTTCTATGTACTTTTGTAGTATAATTATTCGTACACATGTGAATGTTAGATAATTTTTTATTTCTCTAGAGAATGCTTATAAAGTAGAAAATTTGGCGAATCTCACAGGCAAAGGATATATGGAATATGCATGACAAAAATCGAATTTTTGCAATTGAGTTATTGTGCGTCGTGTATTTGAGACAAGGAAGGCTGGTGTAGGGGAAGTTTCGAGGAAGAGGAAATCAGTTTCACCCCCGGCGCTGTGCTAAAGAAACTATCCTTTCTTAGAAACTTTCACTTAGGAATACATTTTACATCGTTTATTCTCAAGTCAAAGGACCGTCAATTTTCTTCGCCCGGAGAAAGGCCTCAATCGATTTTTACCTCCACACTGTGTGCGGGTGTCTTATCAACCTCCCCCCTTCTTAATACGGAAGGGCCTATTTATTTAGTATTTAAGAATATTTAAGAAAATTATGCATAAAATATTGACATTTATTGATCAATATTTAATACAATTTTTTATGAGTTTCTTGGAAAATGAAGATTAATACTCTCTAAAATTGAATCAGTGGAAGTTCACTGATTCTCAGTGACTCTTTTCTCACGATTTTAATCAGTGAAA
>JAUESH010000538.1:0-27045 GCA_032275165.1 Synergus magnus
TTGAGGAATCGACAACTTCGTCCTCTCGAGACGAGCCTCCGAAGTCGCATTTCCATCGCGGGTGTTGGACAAAATATATTTTAACTGAATTTTAAGCGATTTTAAACTTTTTGTCAAAGAATTTAAAGGTTGTTATGGAATTTGAAGAATTCCAAAATATATTGAGGAATTTTAAGGGATTTTAAAGTTTGTCATGGAATTTAAGGGATTTCAAAAAATTTTGAGAAATTTTAAGGGGTTTCGTATAATTTTAAGGGATTCTAAAATTTTTTTCAAAAATTTTAAGGGATTTCGTAAATTTTTAAGGTATCAAAATATTTTTGTTAGATAAATTTTAAGGGATTTGAATAGTATTTTTAAGGAATTTCAAAGATTGTCGTGGTATATAAAGGATTTCAAAAAATTTTGAGGAATTTCGTGTAATTTGAAATCTTTTGAATGCTTTGAAGTCGAGAAATAACTGAAATGTTTTTTAAATTTCATTTAAATCTTTTGAAAAATCTTGTAAAGCCGGTTGAAATCATTTTAAATGTTTTGAATTCTCTGAAAATCTTTGGAATCTATTTGAACTCATTTTACATTCTTAAAATTATACATTCACTTCTATTATACATTCATCTTCTAGTTGATAGAAGCCTTTTTTATGATTGGATTTTTTTCGAGCATAAAGTGAAATTATTGAAGATTAAGATATTTTAAGATAAATTTTTTTAAATTAACGAATCAAATGTGTACAGAGAAAGAAAATATCTAATTAAAATATTTGTTAAACAAATTGAAGAAATCAAAGTTTGAAGTTATAACTTGGGTCTCGAAACAAAGTTAGTTTTATCTTATAAATTCGATTTCCTCATATTACTCAATATTAATTTGAATTTGATATCTTTTCGCTTATTGTACGTGCTCGTTTTCGAACTATAAATATGTGTACAGAGCGCAAAAACGTTTAATTTTAATCAATTGTGGTTATAACGAGGAATTCGAAACCTAAGCATAAAATTCAATATTATCATTTTAGACAATATTTGTATTTGTTAAGTAAAATCAGATCGAACTTTGAAGTTAGAATTTTTGAATTCGAATAAGTTATCCTACATTTTTTTAATTTCTTTTCAGTACCGGAATCAGTGATAAAGAAAGAATGTACAGAGTTTTCCTGGAAGCCGGATTACTCGTGTATGGCTGTGGGTTTTGAGCATGGAAAAATCTCTTTCTTCGATGGAAGTTTGAAGGAACTTGAGGGTTCTATTTACAATCCTTTGAGGACTGCCGTTCACTGTTTAGTTTGGCATCCAGAAAGTACAATGACTGATTTATCAATGTCACCTTTACAAAATTACTTAGCAGTCGCTTTTAATAGTACAGTGATAACCGTTTTTGATATCTGCGATTTAAAATTGGTTCCTGAGACTAAAGAAAATGGAGAAGTGGTCGAAAATGTTGAAAATGGAGTGCCGAAGGAACCTGCGGCTTTTTACAGAACCGTTGCTACTTTATCTGGACATTTGGAAAGGGTAGTTTCTCTTGCATGGAATCCGCACCAAAGTGGATATTTGATTTCGGGAAGTTATGATAATACTGTTCAAGTAAGTTGAGTTTCAAATTTACAATAAGGGACTCGACGAAACTTCAAAATATTTCAGAAACTTTTCTAAGGATTCAAAAAATTGTCAAGCGATTTAATGCAATTTCTCACACACTTCTCTTTTAAAAAAGACTAGCACGAAAGAACGAAAAAATATCTAATCATAATCCTATATAAGAAATCAGCTAGCGTTACCCTTCCAAATAAAGGCCAGTTTTGATGAAAGGCTGGTTTTAATGTGTCGCATGTTCAGCTTCTGCAGGGTTGGAATGTGACGCGTCATGACTGTTTAGTTTGTACAGGGTTGGGTTGTAATACATCACTCGAGGTTTTCTATGTAAATTGGGGAATTGAAGGCATTGAAAGGGATAGGTTTAGAACTAAACTAAGATAAAAAAGGATGGATTTGAATAGAAAAGAATTAAGCTGAGACAGAGAAGAAGGCATTGAGAGAGATAGGTTTAGAAGTAAACTGGCATAGAAATCAAGAATTGAAACACATAGGAGTAAATTTCTATTTACAAGAAGATAGAAAAAGTTATATGGAGATAGGCGAGAGATAGAAAGGCACAGAGAATAAGAGATTGAAAGATATAGAAGAGAATTTTTGTTGACAAGAAGGTAGAAAGAGATATATAGAGATAGGCGAGAGTTTAGCAGGGATAAAAAAATGGGGATTAAAGGAGATAGGAAGGAATTTTAATCGATAAGAAGATAGAAAGGTATAGACGAGAGATAGGAACGAAATGAGGATGCGGTCCTATGGCAGCAGAAAACGCAAAGCAGAAAGCAGAAAATTGAAAGAGTGCAAGAGAGAGCGAATCTGTCCGTCTCTTTCACTCTTACGATTTTCTGCTTTCTGCTTTCGTTTTCTGCAGCCATGGAACGGCACCCTAGATTCACAAGGAGATAGAAAGAGATAGACAAATATAGGCGAGAGATGGGAAGGAATAGAGAAGTAGAGATTAAATGAGATAGAACCGATCTCTGATTGACAAGGAGATAGAAGAGTGGGGATTTAAAGAGCTAAGAGCGAAGGTGATTAAAAAGGAGATAGAAAAAGATAGAAAGAGATAGGCAAGGAGGGATTGGAATTGAAAAGAGTTAAGCTGAGACAGAGAAGAAGGCATCGAAACAGATAGGTTTAGAACATGGGTGGGATCGAAATCAAGGAATTGAGACACATAAGAGTGAACTTCTATTTACAAAGAGATAGAAAGAGATAGATGGGGATAGGCGAGAGCTAGAAAGGGATAAAGAATACGAGACTGATAGAGATAGAAGCGAATTTTGATTGACAAAAAGATAGAAAGAGATATATCGGGATAGTCCAGAGTTTGAAAGGGATTTAAAAATGGGGATTAAAAAATATAGGAGCGAATTCTGATTGCCGAGGAGATAGAAAGGGAAAGACAACAAAAGGCGAGAGATGGGAAGGAACAGAGAAGGGAGGATGGAAAGTATAACTGTAGTATACTGCTGACAGCCACTTGGTTGCCAGATATACTATCGAGGTTATCCAGGGGATGGGAAATGGATTTGGGGGACAGGATTGCCGAGAGAAAGGGGGTGAACTCAAAGAAGACCCTGGCCCAAAGAAGTCTGGCCCTTCCAAGATCAGGCCGTCCTCGGCCTCCGGCACGATGCGGATTCTCACCAGGGCGTCGGCGTCCTCCTCGACGTCGGCGTCCTTCTGGGTGTGGCACTTCACTGGGGAGCGCGAGCGGCTAAGACTTTAGAGCGTCGTGCTCTAAGGGCGGACCGGCAAGAGACTCTGGAGAGCGTCGTGCTCTACTGCGGGCCGACAAGAGACTAGAGATTCTAGCGTCTAACGCTAGTGGCGACCAAGTAGAGACTGACTAGTCGCGAGTCGCTCCGTGACTCGCGCAATGCGATTCGGGGACCTTCGGGTCCTTCCGTGATTGGTCGGGCCTCCGGCCGATCAATACTTGACCCAGGGATGTGGTAAGAGAGGGCCCGATGTAACATCCGTGTTACACCCCCTCCCCCCTGTGGGAGCTCGGGTTTATGCCTCCAACTTTGCATAAAACCGGGCTGTGTCCTCAATCCGGGCTTCGTTCCAATATCTAAGACCAACTCCTGGTCTCCAACTATCCTAGGACCTCCTTGACTCGTCTCTGAAATCATCTAGGTCCTCCCTTGTTTCCTCTTATAGTTCCCCTTCAACATCCTAGGTGACACCTATAACAAAGAAACAAAACAAACGAAGCTGTCCGGTCTTGAGTCACAATCTCGTTTTTGTCCAATACCAAGTCCTGTACCATATACCATATACATTTTGCTTTTCAGCAACCAATCAAAATTACCTTTTGTTCCAACTGGCAACCCTTTATCTGTTCACCAGTCAACCTCAATCCTCACTTTATTTCTTGTAAAGTGGGATACTTTTAACCTACTATTACTTGTCTTTTATTGACAATAATGTAAATACGGCACTTTCCGTTTTACCAATCTGGTTACTTCCCATAGACACTGTTTCCTGGATTAGTTATCCAACTATATACAATAATCACTAATCCTTTTCCTTCGGATTGACCTGCTTCCTTTACAGGTTGAAATGATTCCTTTTATTTATCTCCTGGTTAACTTCTTCTTTCCAGGGTATACTCCAACTTCTCTTGAATTACCCTGATTCCTTCTCAGGTTATACTAATTCCATGACTGTTTCTCCTTTTACCTGGAACTCAAAACCAAATACAAAACCAAAAAAAAAAATTGTTTTCTGTCAGAAGTCCAACCTCTGCTAGGACGGTGAGCACGTTCCGTCCTAAGTCATATAAGTCTTGTCGTAATACAACCATAGCATGCCATGCGCTCTCATCATCTCACTCTCCCTCTTAAAAAACCTTAATCCTTTGATTACCATAACTTATTTTCTAATCGTCCGATTACGGTTCCTATTTTCTACTTCTCAACCCTACTTTAGGTCGACTATGAGTTCTAAACCTCTGACAATCTTTACAGTTCCTCACGTGAAAAATTATTCCCGAGCAATTACCTGGCCAAACGTAATTCTCTAAACTCTTCGCGTGAGTATCTACGGATTCTAAATGTCCTAACTGTATATTGTCCTGGTTCTTAAAATTCTGTGCTCTCCAACTTTTTGGAAACTCTACATTCCTATTCTGAATCTGCAGCAAACAACCTTGTTTCCGCCAATCTGACCGATAAGCTCGTTCTTGGGTGTCTCCAACCCGCCAATTTTCAATAATTTTCGGTTTTTTACAACCCTGACTTACTTTGATCTTACGCGAGTAGTCTTTTCCCCTTACGGAATCTACTTCTGATCTAAGCCTATTATCATTTCTAGTCATCCTGTTCCTATCAGGTTCAATATTCCTATTTTTTCTCCAATCGTAAATGTACTTCTTCGTTGGCACTCCTCGTGCTAAATCTTTATCATTCTTCTTTAACACTTCCTGTGTTAATCTTCTACGGTTTCTATTTCCGTCCTGATCATCATTTCTTCTATTCGTTTTTCCTCTTTCAAAGTTAGGTTTTTTCCTATTAACTTTCTCCTTAGCTTTGGTTACTTTTTTAACCGTTTCTCTTCTTTTAATTTCTTTCTTACTATTCTTCCTTTTTGGCGGCCTATTTTGCCTGCCCTCATATCTATTCTCACAATACTCGTTTTTATGAGACAATTTCTCTAAACACTTGTATCTGTTGCTTAGCGGTATCTGGAGCAAACAGGGTGCGGCTTTTTTGTGACTCGTTTTCGGAGTTAGGGCTCTCTCCGAAATCATAGATAAGCTTTGTGCTATTGTTGCTCCAAGGTTCGCTCTCGCAACCTTTACTTTTCTTGCCTCAAAATTCTATCGTTTTTTGAGCTTACTTTATTTCCGTATTCAGGTTTCCTAACCTCTCTTTCGTTTCTATTCTCTATTAATTTAGCGTTCTTTTCTACAGGTTTTTTCTGTCCTGACCTTACGCTACTCCTGCTATATAAACCCTTTAGGTCAACCCTACTTTCCACTTTGGGTTTCCTAAACTCCATGTTTTTTCTCTTTTCGCTTCCTTGCGATCTATTTTCCTTTTTCCCGGGCTTCTCGTTGCCTAAATTTATCTTCTTAATATTTCCGGAACTCCTTTGCCCTTCTGACACGACTTCTGAATATTTCCGTAACGGTTGTGGAAGGGAATTGAGATGAGACTCCATCTTATACTTTGTGTAAGGATTGCTTGGTAACCACCAAGTCTCGTTGTCGAAGTCCAATGTCATTCTAAGGGCTTTCAACGCGTCTATTCCTAGAATTCCTACCGATTTCAGGTCTGGAACTAACCTTACTAGAATTCTCTTAGTATCCCTACCAACGAATAATGGGATTGACACCTGCCCTGTCATCCGTAAAGTTTTTTCGCTGGCAACTAATAGACTACGCGCTGAAGGTTCTGCTACCGGAATTTCCAATTTCGAAATCCTATCTATCATTTCTTTTCCTATGTAGGAATGTGTTGCTCCTGTGTCAACCAACATTCGGAAAAGTCTTCCTTCGAAATCTACAGTGATGAAGAATCGTTCATCTTCTTCCTGTACACTATCCGCCTTCAAGTATTCTGTTTTTTCAGAGACAGAGAGCTGCTCACTTGTCACCTGCGTATCTACTCTTGGATTTACATTATTTTGAGGCACCGCGTCCTTAATTTTTGACGTATCCTGAACGTCTGTCTCCGCGTCTTCGAATCTGCCTTCGATTTCCTCAATTTCATTTGCCTCATGTAACATCCCTATTCTTTCTACGCTTTTCTTTTCAGCGTTCTGTCTCCCTAACGGCCTATTCCGTTTCTTGGTTCCATAACCTAAACTTTTCTTATTATTTTGCGACATTTCGAGATCACTTTCACTTATCTCGAATTCCGAATCTATTGACTGGTCTTCATAACTCTCAGTCCTATAATTACTTTCATTGCTCGAAATTATCTCATCGAATCTATTATCGTTCTTACTTTTTTCCTTGAACCCAACCGAGATTTATTTTTTATCGCGTGAATCGTCTTCTTCGGTTCCGCTATCTCCACTACAATCGAATTGTACCGATTGTCTATCCCCTTTTTCTCTACGCGAATTCGAAACTGAATCTCGCGAAATGCCACTATCGCTTTCGCTAACCTTCACTAAATCTGAATTCATTTCATTTGCACTTCCTATTTTGTGTTTCTCTAACCCGATCTCCGGTTTTCCTAACCTCTTCCCTCTCACGTATTCCTCTATGTGCTCTCTCTCTCTCCACATTTTGAGCTCTGTATTCGCGAGTGGGCTACTGTTTCCCAGGAACTCTTCGTACTGTTGCATATACTCGGCAACTTCCCAAGTTATATCGTTTACTAACGCCTCCAAAAGTCGCTCATAATTTTTCCTCATCGTTGCAAATTCTACTCTTTCTCCTCGCGACACGCGTCTAAACCGTTTCCTAGCATTCCAGTCCTCTATGAACCTGGTATATCTATCGCGAATTTCTAAACCAATTAGAGCAACCTTTGCTCTTAGCTTCTGATTTTCTCTTGTCTGAGTATTCGTGTAAATCTCTTTGTGAATCTGTTAGAGTTCTGTTAGAGCGTCGTGCTCTAAGGGCGGACCGGCAAGAGACTCTGGGGAGCGTCGTGCTCTACTGCGGGCCGACAAGAGACTCTGGAGAGCGTCGTGCTCTACTGCGGGCCGACAAGAGACTAGAGAATCTAGCGTCTAACGTTAGTGGCGACCAAGTAGAGACTGACGAGTCGCGAGTCGCTCCGTGACTCGCGCACTGCGATTCGGGGACCTTCGGGTCCTTCCGTGATTGGTCGGGCCTCCGGCCGATCAATACTTGACCCAGGGATGTGGTAAGAGAGGGCCCGATGTAACATCCGTGTTACAAAAGAGATAGGAGCGAACTGTGATTGGCGGAGAAAGAAAGAGATAGACAGATCGACAAGAATAGGTGAGAGATGGGAAGGGATGAAGAAGTAGCGATTAAAACAGATACACAGATACCCCGTAAATTTTCACTCCGTTCACTGTCCGTTTTCACACTTGACTGATTTTACCCCCCCCCCCCCCTGAGCGTCCCTTGGACGGCCCGCACTGTGATGCACCGCTCGTAGTGACCTCGAACAACCATTGCCGTACTAAGTAGCCTGCGTAGTATGGAATTTATTTGCTTAGCGAATCTGAGGTGCCGGGATGGGTGCTGAGGATGGCCTGTTTACGGGGTACGAGTGAAGGAGTGATTTCTGATTGACAAGGAAATAGACAGCGATAGACAGATATAGACAAGAAATAGAAAGAGATAGAGAAGTGGGGATTTAAAGAGATAAGAACGAAGGGTGATTAATCAGAAGATAGAAAGAGATAGGCAAGGATGGATTTGAATAGAAAAGAGTTAAGCTGAGACAGAGAAGAAAGCATTGAAAGAGATAGGTTTAAAAATAGGCTGGTAGAGAAATCAAGGAATTGAAACACATAGGAGATTGAAGTGGAGATTGAATTGAGATTGACAAGGAGATGTAGAGTGAATTTCTATTTTAAAGGAGATAGAAAGAGATAGATGGGTATAGGCGAGAGATAGAAAAGGATAAAGAATAAGAGACTGGTACAGATAGAAGAATTTTGATAGAATTTTGGTTAACAAGAAGATAGAAAGAGATATATGGAGATAGGCGAGTTTCAAAGGGATAGAAAAGTTGTGATTAAAAGAGACAGGGCAAATTTTGATCGATAGGAAGATAGAAAAAGATATAAACGAAAATAGGCGAGAGATATGAAGAAATAGACAAGTGAGGATTGAAAGATATAGGAATGAACGGTGATTGATAAGTAAATAGAATGTTTAAAAGGGAATTACTGATTGACAAATTGAAATTTTCATTCAATTTTTCCAATTTATATAAAGTTATAAACCATTATATTTCATTTGAGCGTATGTAAGTACGTAAAATTAAAAAAGGCTGATATTAGGATAGTATGAGTTCTTATTTGTATTTCAAATATTGTAAAAAATGCTAAAGCTTATTATAATAGATGTTATAACTTGATTAATATACCTAATATATTTTTTTTTTGTCTAATCAATATTTCATCCTCTATTTGGCTTTAGTTTCTATAGTATTTATTAAGTAAAATAAGGAGATCGAATTTTGATTAGAAACTGGACCCAACACCCTTAAGCAATTTTCCAAAATTTCAGGAGATTTATGGAGATTTAAAAGATTTAAAGAAAAAATATAAGGATTTCCAAGATTTCGCCGGGTTACTGTATTAATAAAACGCCATAAGAAAATTCAACTATTTTGTTCAAAATTCATTTATTTATTTGAGAATTCAACTATTTTTGGTAGAAAATTAATTTTTTTTTCTTTAACAATTACTTTTCTTTGTTGAAAATTCCACTATATGTTCCAAGTGTTCCATGTTTTTTTGGTAATTAAATTATTTTGTTGAAAATTTACTTTTTTGGTTCAAAACTAATTTTCTTCGCTGACAATTCGACTATTTTATGTTTTGTTGAAAATTTAAATATTTAGTTCAAAAATCAATCCTTAATGGAAGACAGTAAAAATTAATTGAAAATTGTAATTCTTTCTAGGTATGGAAAGTGGAGTCTCAAGAATTGATAGGAACGTACACAGGACATTCCGGGCCAGTTTTTTGTTGCATGTGGAGTCCTTTGGATCCAGATTTCATTATAACTGGCTCGGCAGATTTCACGGTACAAATTTGGAAGCTTTCTGCCCAGGAAGCAATCATGCCAACAGGAAAGCCTCTTTCAAAAAAGGTCAGGACGAAAAAGAAGAAGCAGCAAGTTGAAAAGTCTCCGAAGGTAGAGACTGAAGAGGAAGCTTCAAAAATGAAGCAAAGCGACTCTCAAAATTCGATTCATGACAAGAAAAATTTCGCGAAAAAGGATTTAAAGAAAAAAACTACGAACTTTCCAGTTTATAATAAGACTTTGAATAATAGAGATGCTGTTCTTGCTTCTATTAAGAAACTTTTAAGAAGTATGAAAAAGGAAAATGATCCGGAGATGGAAAAAGTTGAAGATAATGTTGAGAATAAGGAAATTCAAAATAAAGATCAGGAGAACAAAGAAGATAAAAATGAGTACGTGCTTTCTATTTTGGCAGGGAAAGAAAGTGTTTTGAAAATTATCGAAGCAGAAAGTAAGAACTTTGGATATATATTTTCAATATTTTGATTTTAGCTTTAATCCAAGTTCTAACCTCAAAATTCGAACATTTTATTTTACTTAATAAATATTGTAACAAAACTAGGGTGCGCGATTCGGTGGTCGCGCTTCACTCTTCGAAATATTTGGTCGTCGCGCTTCGAAATATTCGTTCGTCGCGCTTCGCGCTCGGTGTTATATATTGTATTTTTTTGTAATAATTTTTCATATCTCACGCTTTTTGGCGGGGAAATTGAATTTTCAAAATGTTTTAACAATATTTTCACGATTAAAACGAAAACTACTTACCCTATCAAAAAATGTTCACGGAAGAATTTGTAAACCTTTTTAAGACCAATAATTTTGCTTATTATCATTTTCTCTGTATCTCGTGCTATTTGGCTCAAAATTTGAATTTTCGATTTTTCAAGAAAATTCTAAAAATTGTTATGTCAATCTTATAGGACGTTCAAAAAGGAACATTTTTCATCTCTTGACTTTTTTCATATCATGCGCCATTTGGCTTCAAATTTTAATTTTCGATCTGTTTTTTTTTTTTTTTTTTTTTTTTTTTTTTTTTTTTTTTTTTTTTTTTTTTTTTTTGAATTTTCCAAATGTTATGTCTGACAATTCTTTTTTATAGAAAAAAGTCATAAGGATAAATTTTTCGTCTTTCTGAGTACTATGAATATCCGTACATAGAATTTGTAAATTTAAAAAAAAGTGGTCTCAAAAATTTGCTCTAATGTCTCAAAATGCTCTAAGTTTTTGAATTTTTGTCAAAAATGACTGGCCAACGAACTTGACCTTTATTTTAAGACACTAAAAGAGTATACCAAAGGCCAATCCAATCTGTTAATTCTTTCGAAAGTTATCGTGCTAACAAACTAAAATCTATATACAGACAGACATACAGACACATTCTTAAAAACATGTTTTTCGGGTTCAGAGTGTCACAAAACGTGGACATTTGAGAAAAATGGGGGGGATCAAATTTTACACAAATCATTCTCTGAAGAGAATATAAAAAGAGTACCGCTGTACAGCGAAAAAATAACTTTCTAATATGCGTTGAGTAAAATAGAAAAATTGAATTTTGAAGTTAGAACTTGAGTCGAACACCCTTAAAAATATCCATTTTCTGTATTAATATTGATTTTCAGAATCAGTTTTAAGGTCGCAAGAACAATACAACTCTATCTTAGAATTTGACGTCTGGAGTAATAATCTCCAGCAAAATTTGGAGAATGCAGTGAAGGAAAAACGCTTAAATGAATATCTTGTTTCACTCGCTCCTTCGTTGTCGAATAAGTGAGTTTTTCCAATTTTTTAATTAAAATTTGTCAATACTTTGAAAATAATGGACATTACAGGCTTCATAGCATAAAATGCTCTCAAAACAGGTAAAATAGGTTGATTTTTCATGGAAAGGTGGGAAATAATACTGCCGTACATAGTTCAATTTTAAACAAAGAAAATTAATTTTTGCAACTTCGTTCACGAAACTCAGTTTCGCTCACTAGTATCGAAATGTACTATTTCAACGGATTAGTTCAGTATTCAACCAAAAAAATGACTTTTTAACAAAAAATGAAATAATTAAATATTTGATTTACAAAAAATTATTTTTAACCAAAAATAGTTGAATTGTCAACCAAAAAAGATAAATTTCTGACAAAATAGTTGAACTTTCAAGTAAAAATGCTTAAATTTTGTCATGGGGTTTTATTAACTCAGTCTGCATTTAAGTGAAAAAAATCTAGAAAAAAGTTTAATTTTCTTGAAAACAGGGGGACAGGGGAAAGACTGCGAAGCCTAACATTATCTTTTATTTTTTAGAACCTGGAAGGAAATGTGCGAGGCCTATGCGATGCAATTATTATCCGAAGGTCAAATAAACAAAGCCGTCTGCTATCTTCTTAGAATTCACAAAATTCATCAAGCCGTTGGGACTTTTTTGGACGCTAAAATGTTCAAGGAAGCTTTTGCACTTGCGACTCTGAAACTTGATCCCGAAGACCCAATTATTGAAAATATTTTGAGGAGTTGGGCTAGTACTGCGACGAAGGAGGGATATTTCGAAGATGCCGTTCAGTGGTAAATATTAAATTACTACCTGAAATTTAGCCGGCGTTACCCGGGATTTTAAGAGACTTGATGTCACTTTAAGGAATTTCTTAAGGATTTTAAAAGTATTTTAAGGGATTTCATAGAGACTTTAAACGATTTTTAGAGGTTTTAAGTGATTTTAGGGAATTTAAAGAAATTTTTAAGTTACTTCAAAGGATTACAAAAGATTTTGGATGATTTCCTTCATTTGGATGGATTTCAATAAAATATATTAATCTTACAGAACAACCAATTCGTCTCAATTCAGGGAATCTTTACTTTCCTTACATCAGTTTTGAATTATGATAACTTGAAAAGTTGTAGTTAAAAAATCAATTTTTCAAAACTATAAATAACCGTAACTTTTTTAATTTTTAATGAAATGTGTTAGTCAGACAGGACGATCGATTCGTCTCGACACAGGGAATCTTTCTTCTTGTTTCATAAACTTTGAGTTTTGATTATTTGAAAACCTATAGTCGAAAAATCAATTATACAAAAACTGTAAAAGTACATAAAATTTATAAAAGTAAATAGTTAAAAAGCGTGACAATTTTTCATCCGGGTAATTTTTCAGGACATCGTATATAGATATATTCCCATATTTATAACGCGCTCTGCGAAATTTGATTCTTCTCCTTCTTTGGAGTTTTTATTAGCACTAGATCCAGAAACACCTATGTTTCCACAGTGATGGAGTCCCTTGCTGGTAACAGCGTTGACTATCCGACCATAGCGATTAGTGTCTATTTCTTGTCCAGGTATATACCATATTGTCACAACTTTTGGGGCTCATATGCCGTAAAGCGTATAAAGTTTGAAGCATGAGGTTTACATGCAATCTTGATTAATGATAGATAGCATAGAAGTGTATAAGCATAAAAGAATTATAGTAGAGTTAGATTAAACTAGTAGATCGCAACTTTTGAAGAATTTGAGGATAAAGTAAGAAGGTTTTTCCTAGCTAAGCTGCTAGCAAGAGCATTATAGTAGTTGCTTCTAAGATGAGAAATACTGACTATGTCACTTCTTTATTCAAGTTGAGATTTAAAAAACCAAGGTTCAGGTGAATCCGAGAAATAATTTTGAAAATAGTAAAACCCACCCCTCTTCGAGAGCTGTCCCGTTTTAGATCAGCATTAATTTGTCTTCATTGTATTTATAGAAATCAAAGTAAGGGATTCGGATATCCAAGGGAGTTCCAGTTAGAGCTATATTGGCAAGTTTGTCGGCAACTTCATTTCTAAAAATATTTTTATGTCTTGGTAGTAGAGAGAAATTTGTATATTATTGTTTTCTACGTTAGAAAGAAGATTTCTTATTTTGAATATGTAGAAATTTTTCGTATCATTGTGATTGAAATTTAAACAGGCTGATAGTACGCTGCGAGAGTCGGAAGCCACTACAGCGGGAGAAATTTCTTTTTCAATAATAATATCTAAAGCCTCAGAGAAGGCAATAGCTTCATCTGTAAAAATAGAGGAGAGATGGAAAATTTTATATTTTAGAAAGATTTGAAGTGGGGGGCAGGTAATACCAATACCAGTTTGGAGAGTATCCTCTTTAGCTATTAGCAGTAATAGCCTCTAGGTGGTATAGAGAGTCTTCCAATTGAGAAGACTTTTAATAGGAACTTTTTTCTTAAGAATTGGAATCGTCGGAGTAAGGGAGGTTCCTTGAGTTAAGCAAACATCACTGGGATGGGAGTGGAATTTCAATAGCCAAGGATAAGTCTCAGGATACGATTTTGAAATTTACAAATTTTATCGTAGGATTTGGATTTGTAAATGGTTAAGGTTTGGCAGCCGTATTCGAGGAAGCTTCTTGTGAGAAAGTGGTTGAGCATACGTAAAGTTCTGGGATGGCCTCCCTACCAGGTACCTCTAAGGAACTTGATAATGTTTATGACTTTATTAGTCCTGTCACATAATCTTTTAAAATGGGGAGTCCAGGTTAGCTCAAAATCAAAGACTATTCCCAGAAAGACTGCCTCATAAGAGAGGAAGATTATATGATTATCTACTAGGCTGTGAGTCTCACAGGGGATTCGGTTCTTGTTTGCGCTAAATACAACTAGTTTAGTTTTGTCAACTGAAACATTAAGTCCTCTGGTTTTTAAGTACGTTTGAAGAGAGTTAAGGCTGTTCTGAAGAATAGAAAAACAATTATCGATATTTCGAGATGAAAAGAAAATTACAATATCATCAGCATACTGTAAAATTTTGCAAATGGGATGAATGTGTTTATGGGTGTTTACTGTGTGGATATTGTAAAGAGCAGGGCTGGAAACGGATCCCTGAGGGAGACCTCTCTTAAACAAATAAAGACCCTGGTTTGAACTGTTAATCCTGAAAAAGAATTTTCTTTCCTTAGTTAAATTTTCAAAGAATCGACATAATTTCCATGATACCCCTAATTCCTGCAGTTTGTTAATAAGAATATTTGGGACCACTCTGCCATAAGCCGCCTCCACGTCAAGGAATAGAGCGACCGTATAAGAGTTTTCTGCAAAAGCAGTATGGATTTCAGTTGATAAGGTAGCTAAACTATCAGTGCAGGATCGATTTTTTCTGAAACAAAATACGGAATTGTGTATTAGCATTTGATTTTCTAGCCACTAATTTAAACGGTTTATTACTAGTCTCTCCAAAAGTTTCAGGAAGCAAGATGCTAGAGCAATGGGTCGGAATTTAAATGAATTGTGTTTGGGTATGAGGAAAACCAAGTATTTACTTCAGGGTTCAGGGAACGAGCCTTCATCTAGGATTTAATTGAAAACTATAAGGAGTTGGTTGAGGATATTCTCTGGGAGGTTTTGAATGACCTCATAGTTGATTTTGTCCAGTCCTGGGAAGGATTTTGTTTTTGCGTTTTTAATAACTCATGTAAGTTCATGTAATTTGAAAGGCATGGACAGAAAATGAGGTAGTTGGTGAACGTGATGACAGAAGTCTGTAATAAAAACTTTAATTTTATTGCACACGTCAGAGGTCTTAGAGGTAGATGACAATAATACACAAAACGTTCTCCATCCCATTACTTTAGTTTTCCTGAAGGTACGTCTAGAGGTAGCTTCGAACCTTTGGAGGTCTAGATAATTTTCAAACGTACATCCATTTCGGCATCTACCTAGTTTATCTCTCCTCAGTCTTTCAGACTTGGTGCATTCATCATTCCACCATGGAGGGGAGTTTGGGGAATCTCTTTGGGGTTTTCTTTCAATTTTAGAGCCAGCTTTGTGGAGGGCATCGTCTATTATTTCAAAGAGATTTTGACAGGCTTGCAAGGCTGAAAGAGGCATACCATCAGGTTGATTTTTATTAAATATATGTTCTCCAAGTGTGCCCTGAAAGGTACTCCAGCATACTTTTTTCAGGTTATATTTATGGGTGAAAAATTTATAGTAAGGGCAAGAAATCTCAAGAACGGTTGAAATAGGAAAGTGATCACTACCCATTTTGTCTTGTTCAACCTTCCAGGAACTCAAAGGGACTAGATTATTAGATACTAGGGTGAGATCTGTTGCCGATTTGGCTTTATTAGGTCGGGTGAAACGTGTAGCAGAACCATCATTTAAAAACGTGTATGTAGAATTTTCAATAGCGTTAAATAGTTTATTACCTTGTGGAGAGGAATTATCACAATCCCAGGATTGGTGATGACAATTAAAATTTCCACCTATAATAACTGAAGGGAATTGGTCAGTAAAGGAACTCAGGAAATCCTCCCAGTCAATGGCATTATTTGGGGCTCCAGGATTTCTGTATGTGTTTATAATAAGCAGTTCACCCCAGTTAGATGGGACAGAGATAGCGTATCAAGCTGGTCAGGAACTTCAAAGACAGGAACTTAGGTGAAGGGAATGTCTGTTCTGATTGCAATCAGTAATCCGCCTCCAGAATTATTAGAGCTGTCTTTTCGAATTATATTTAAATTACTTAAGAAAAAATTATTTTTCTTTTGTAGCCAAGTTTCATTCAACAAGGCGAGATCATAATTTTGGATCAATCTTTCAAGGTTGCCTTTTTTGTTAAAGATACCACGACAATTCCATTGTAAAATTCTTAATTTTTTAAGAATACCCATAGAAAGAATGTAAGTATGGGATTATGCGTCGTGTTATGAAATGTAAACTGTAAGAGAGTTCAATAGGTAAAGTTATTTGTCGTTTAAATTTTGGTTAGTCATATTAAGTAGAGTACCGATTAATTGTTCGGTGTTAATATTTTTCAAAAGGGAAATAAGTGGAGAGTATTTTTAGAGTAACTCCATTAGGGAAGATATCAAGTTTGGGAAGTTCTCCGAATTGACTGAAGAAGGGGGAGGGGTAGGGGATCTTGAGGGTGAATGAAGAGAGCGGTCTTCTAAGCAGACCCCGTTACGAAAGAAGCTTTGTTCACGAGTATAGAGATGTGCAAAGGGACTAGGTTGATTAGGGCTGAGATTTTTGGGAGATGAAGAGGGTGATAACGGGGGTGAGGAGGAAAGAGAGGACCTATGGTTCAAAAGCGGAGTGGGTTTGTTTGTCCTGCGACTATAAAGATTTTCCGGTCGGTTTGGAATTGCTGAAGGAGAGTCCGATTGTAGATTCACATCCCCCAAGGAAGGAACGTTGGAAAAATTGAAATGTGGACTAGACGGGGGCCTGGAGAGGGCTTGATGAACTGGAGTAAGCTGCGTAATATTAGCAGTGCCCATCGGGGATTTTTCTGTTTTATACGGATAGGCTGCGAATTTGATGCTGATGTTTTGGAACGCAGTAATTTTCCTTATATCCTTTTCAGCAAGGAATTTGGGCCAATTTTTATCGCTAGCCCAGTGGGGGCCGTCACAGTTAACGCATTGGGGGGGAGGGGGTCCGAAATCTTAGGGTATGTCTGACCCTCTTCGTGAGGCTTACCACCATAGTATACGCATCGTGAGTTCTTGCAGATGCTTTTAACATGTCCATATCTGAAACAACCGAACAAATTTTAGGTTGAGAAACGTAGGGGTCAACTCGACAGAGGGAATAATAAATTTTGATGTCCTGGGGAAGCGTTTGTCCGTCAAAGGTCAACAGGATAATAGTACTGGGTGAGATTTTACCTTCTTGGTTGATTATGCCAATTTGAGTAACTCTAAAATTAGGAATAAAAGCTTTGAGGTTAGGGTTAATTTTTTTCCAGGGTATCAACAATTTTGTTGGCTCCAAGGCCTTCATCTTTGAAGTTCTTATGAAGGATTTTACCAAGGGAAATAGTTTGGATAGGAGGATCGGAAAGGGAGTCAATTTCCATGCTGAAAGGGCCCTTGTTAAATCTCGAGTATTTATTTCTCGGTTTAGGATTGCCCGAGGTAGAAGGAGAATTATTTATGTCAGTGTGTTTGAATTTGGGTTTGTTGCGATTAGATTGAGATAACAAGACATCAGCCGGTCTCTTATTCGGAGCTATCGCGGCAGAGAGGTCTTTATCCAGAGTAAGATTTGGGTTTGCGGAAGCAGAAGCGGAGGTATAGGTAATCTTTTGGTTACTTACTACATTCTGTGTGGAGGCAACCTCTAATGGAGACAAACCTCTCGTTGAGTTCTTTCTAAGATCTCGTCATTCAGGATGTTATCCATTTCAATATCGTTATACTCGGCGTCTGTCTCGGAATCTTCGCGAGACCCCATGCTTGAAACAGCACGCTGACCTAAAGGCCGGCAATCTTATGAGGCACCTACCTGATTAATTAACTTGCGGTTTCGGGATCGACCAGACATACTTGGAAAATATGCACTTCTGGGGCGATTAACCCTTATTATAACAACTTTTCGTACGGAAAGAGACACAAGAACAAGAAATTAGGAAAAGTTTCCTGAATCACAAACTTTCCTTTTCGATCAACACGTGCGAATCTTCAAAGCAGTTCAAAGTAGAAGAACACGAAATTTGATTAATTCTAGAATTCAATTATTTGATTCGTTAATTGAAATTTATCTTTCTTTTCTAGTTACGTGAAATCTAAGGATTTTACGAAAGCTGCGCAATTATTAGCTCGACGAAAGGACGTTAATTGTCTCGATTTAGCCGCCCAATTGGCAGAAATGGGCGAAGATCTGCAGCTCTGCGATTCTTTGGCAGAACAAGCAATAAACGAATCGCTTTTAAGTTGCGATTTCAATTCAGCGAAGAAAATAATTGAACGAAATCCTCGAATGGTTTATAGAAAAATTCAAGTCGCTGCATTCGAAGAAATCAAAAAGGCTATTGAAAGTGAAAATAGAATTCACGATTGGTTAGAAGGAAAATCTGCTCTTGGGATTCTGGAGAATTTGAAAAGTGTTTATAAAGATTCGAGATTTTATTTCGAACTGGCGAAAAAGGTTTTTGACGTCCCTCCAAAAATTGAACCCGAGGTAAAAATTTATTATTATACATAAATTTATAGAATTTTCCCTATTTCTATATTTTTCCCATTTTTTGTTTTTCATTTAAATGCACATTAGAGCACTAAAACCTATCAGGAAATTCAAATATTTTCTTAAAAATGCATCTTTTTTGGTTGAAAATTAAACTATTGCATTTTTTTTTGCAAATTCTTTTTTTTTTGTTTGAAAATTATTCTTTAATCGTCGAACACTTCAATCTTAGTTGATAATCCATCTTTTTGGTTGAAATTATTTTTTACTTAAAAATTTCAATATTTAGTTGATAATCTATCTTTTTGGATGGAAAGTAAACTATTCACTTCAATATTTTTGTTTTCAAAATAAAACTTTCATTTTTGACTGAAAATTAGAAAATCCATCTTTTTGGCTGAAAATGTAACTTTTCTTTTTAAAAACGTTTACATTTAAACTCAATATAATATCTGTATTAGTTTTATTTAATAGAATTTATTTCCCTATTCTCTTGAAAAAATCACCCTATCTTCCTCGCATTGACAGCATTTTGTGCTAAGAAGCCTGTGCCTATTATTTACTTTACTCTTTGTTATTTTGTTATTGTAATTTACTATTTCGTGGGATTTCAGCTCTGGATTAATGTTAGTTATCAGATTTCAATGGCAGTCATTTCTGAAAATGAAAGCCAGCTTCTGAAACACGTTCTTATTTCTCTGGGGATGATTTACACCTTCGATAAATCTCAGCATCAAGCGGGAAATGCAGAACGACTTTTGATAAAGTTCCTCTCGATATTAGACCGAAAAATTCCTTCTGATGAGGAAAGTCTGTTTTCTAGGAAGAATGAAAGAACAAAAGCTTTAAGAGCTTATTTATGCTACGGTTTATTAAATTGGTTCTCTGAGGAAATTTTGAAAGATGATTCGGAGAAGAGAAATGAATTAATGATTGATATAATCGAGAAATATATCAGGGATCTTTTGGATAAAGAATCAGTGAAACATTGGTTGGAAGTAAACGAAATTAGCAAAATCGAAGATTCTCTCGCCATCAGTATTGGTAATTAAAAATCTTGCTTGATCACCTAATATCGGCAGGCTTCACAGTCTTTTCCCTATTCTCCTGTTTTTCCCCTTTTTTTTAAGAATTCTTTTTTTTTTCTCTGTCTTCAAGAAAATTCCCTTTTTTTTTTTCTCGTTTTTCACCTAAATTCGGACAAAATCAATAAAATCCTATAAAAAAATGTAACTATTTTTGCTTCAAAATTCAAGTATTTGTTTCAAAAAACAACTACTCTGTTAAAAATTCACTTTTTTGGTTGAAAGGTAAACTAGTCCGTTAAAAATGAATATTTTTTTTTTTTATAATTTCAAATATTTTTACTAAATATATCAATATTTAGTTGATCTGTAACTCATTTTTTGGTTGTAAAGTAAACTATCGGGTTGAAAATTAATCTTTTTTTTTTTGTTGAAAATTTATATTTTTAGTTTAAACTCCTTTTTTTGTATTGTAAAGCAAACTATTCGGTTGAAAAATTACTTTTTTGGTTCAAAATTACAATATCCAATTTTTTTTTGCAAATTCAACTATCAAAATTTGTATTTTTTTTTGTTGAAACTACATTTTTTTGTTAAAATTTCAACTAATTTTAGTTAAAAATTAATTTTCTTGTTTGAAAATTAAACTCTTCCCTTGAAAATTCATATATTTAGTTGAAAGTCCACTCTTTTTGGTGGAAAATTTAACTTTTTTTTTTTAATCGTTTCAAAAATGAATTTAATAAAGTACCTTTATTAATTTTATTCAAGAAAATTCATTTACCTATATTCCTTTATTTTCGTTAAAAAATTACTTTTCTTCAACACATGTCCAAAAGATGCACGTTTTCGAACGTGTAAAGCGGGCTGGACGTTGATGTTTTCAGACCGGAGAGCAAAGCAGGGAAAAAAACTCGTAATAGGGAAAAAAAACTCAGAAGAGGGAAAAAAACTCTAAACGTGCTGCCTCTAGCGGAGAATATAGGCACTTCGTCCTGTGTAACCTCAAAATCAAAAACTTGCATCTTTTTGGACATTTCTTGAAAAAAATAACATATGGGCCATGGAAGGGAAGAGGCCGTTTTTGTCGAGCGCGATGTTTGCAGCACTCGTCTGCGGTCTCGGGGCGCCTTCGACGCCCTCGACCTACGACTCGTTCTGCAAACGTCGCGCTCGACAAAAACCGCCTCTTCCCTCCCTTGGTGTATAATATACTATATATTTCCCCTGGTTTGAGAACATTTTGTGCTGTGAAGCCTGAGATCGTCAACTTCTAATCTTTCCAATATTTACTAATTTTCCACATTTTCAGGAAAGTCTCAAACTTCAGAAGATGAGAAATTGGATACAGCCTTAAGCGTCGAACAACTCGACCGACTTAGATTTGAAAGCAAACAATTTCTAGAAAATAGAGTCTCAACTCCAAATCCAATGGACGCTTTAGCCCTTTCGTCGGAATTAATTTGCCGGATCTCCAACGAAAATGTAAAATCGAGGTTGCAAAAATTAATAGATGTTGCCTGGAAAGAATCTGTGAATTAATTGATTTGAAATACGTTCAGATTTCGGTCGATTTATGGTTTTTCCAACACGGATTGGTGTATTTTGGAACCGTCGTCTTTAAACGCTGGTATATCGTTAATTATGAAGTATTGCTAAGTATTAATCATTTCACCATTTAATTATTAATCATAAAGTTATAAAAGTTAAATCATTTTCAAACAATGGGTATTTTAATACTTCTAAGAAAAGAAGAGAATAGAAAATGTATTTATGAAAGCGCGAAGACGAGTATGGAATAAATTTTTTATTTAAAAATTTGTTTATTATCTACCTGCATTTTACCAAATGCTTAGTAAGAGTTTAATATCTTTACTAAATATTTCTATTTGTTCATTATTTACCTGTGTTTTGCCAGATGTTTAGTAAGAGTTATAATGTTTCCTAAAATTAAAATATGAGAGATAATGCGGAATTTTATAATTTAAAGATTAACTTTAAGGATTAATGTCTATCACATTGTGAAAAAAATAATTTTTCTATAAGAATTTAAAAATATAATCAGTGTGCATGCGTGAGAGAGTAAATAAGAGAGTGAGAGAGAGAATGACGAAAGGAGGAGAAATAGGAGAAGAAGGAGGTGAAGAGTAAATTCGATGGGGGCAGTGTGCTGCGTACGGATAACGATCGAGATCGAAAAGAATTGGAAGACAGTGAGCTGCGATTTAAAGGGTTAGTCGCAGTCAGAGGAGGAAAAAAAGCGTATTTTTTGGGAATTTTTTTCTATTCGCTATATGCATATATCTTTTTAAATAATTTAACGTTAGAAAGTATATATATTTATTGATATTTTGTCCAAGTTTCATAAAAAAATATTCATAAATGTAGGAGATACACATAGTCTGTCGGAGGATGTCTTGCGAAAGGCGTTCTGCGGTGAACAGTCCTGGGTGCTTTATCGTAGCTTTTTGAAAAAAAAATTTTGACAAAATGGTGACCATTCAAACCTATAACTCCGATTTTCGTCAAAAAAATCACCTGTTTTTTGGCGATAAAAAAAAGTTTTGAATGAAAAAAAAAAACTACGACCAAGCACCGTACTTTCATACATTAAAGAAGCCTGCAAAGTTTGAAGTGAATCGGTCAAGCGGTTTTTGAGTAATCCTGTTCACTGTTTTCAAAAACATGGTTTCGAGAAAAACGCATTTTAAAGTTTCAATGCGTGCCGTAGGAGACTAGACGGGGCTCAGTCAATTTTGTTCGAACCGACTTCAAAATTATACAGAATATGTTCAAGATGTTATACTACAAGAATATGCAAGAATCCAAAAATCGATTTTTTCAAAATCCTGACTGCGACTATCCCCTTAAATCATAAAGAGTGTGTTTTGATTATTTTTGTTTATATCTCATCTATTATTTTAATAAATTCGTTCTAAATTAAAAGGAAATCTTGACAAGATTCTATAGAAATGTATCTTTAAAAAGAGCCCAAGAAATTAAAAATTAGCTGTGAAGTTGTATCAACTTTTGTGCTCATTCAATGAACACTTTACTTCCTGGAAGCAATGTGATTTGCTTCCTTATTCAACCTCGAAAAATGAAAAAAAAATTTTTTGAAATTATTTCTGTAGAAAATTTGATCTCATCATTCATATTTTTAAAGGAAATGTATTAATATTAGATTATTTGATTATTTACGACACAAGAAACCTATTACTTTCTTACATCAGCTTTGAATTTTGAAAATTTGAAGACATGCATAAATATTCACCAAATGTAAATAATTTGTTTGATTAACATAACGTGTTGGCAAATCCGAAATATCATTTAAATTTTAGCGCGGAACTGCGATAATTAAGTAGTATCTTGAGTGTAGGGCGATAGAGCGAAAAGACGAGTCAGTCGTCATCAAGCGATCAATTAAATATAGCTAAATCCGAGCGTTGATGTTGAGCGAAAACGTGAAAACGGCTAGAGTCGAACTTTACAAGAAGTTCGAATACTGTTCCTTAATTTGGTGTAACTGTTTATTAACTGATTTATCTAATATACTTTAAATATTAATGGTATTCATGTGTGTGTTGCTGATTAATCCTCCTCAATCTCCACGCCCTATATTGGTCGTCATCACTTCAGAAGGCTAAGGATATCTAAATTGGCAAAAACGCGTGTGTTGAAAATAAAAAGAAAGAAAAGTCTTCAGTACCCGATTAATGCGTTTCGCGTCAGTGTAGGAATCTGTGCAGCCGAAAATAGAAAATTTGCGAATCACAGTGTAAGTGTGAAAATGGCGGAGAAGTAATGTGAGCAGAAGTGTACCGTTATGTAATCTCTTTTGAAGGTACAAGACAGTATGGCGGAAGGCGGGGACGGCATTTCTGTGCAGGATTTTAAAGAATTTGCCTCTCGAATTCAAAGTTCCCCACAACGTGATAGGGATTTATTTCCAAAACAAACGTCGAATACGGGTAGACGCTCGTTGTTAAGTCGAGGTAGGGGCAGTTGGACTCCTAGACAACGAGAAGAGGCTACCATGAATTTGAGACCCGCTGCTGACGAGAATGCCCGACGTCCGTTAGAGAATTTACGAACACACAATACGAACGAACAAATACGCGTACGCACAGACATAATCAATCAGCAGAGTACTGATGAGTCACGTTCTGTTGAGAACAATCAGCATAGAAATAACGATCGGGAGGAATTTCCAAGGATGAGACAACAACAACCACAACAAAGTTTGGAACAAATGATGTGGGCTCTATTGGAAGACGGTAGAAGAAGAGAGCAAACTCTGTTGAGATTGTGTGACAGAGCATTTATGGGCGCATCTCAGTCGGCTACCGAAAATCCGCCAACTACCAACTATCACATTATGCCAGATCTGTCTAAAAACATAGAGGACTTCAAAGGAGAAGTCGGCAGTGTCAAACCTAAAGAATGGTTAGAAACGTTGGAAGGGATGAGAGTACTTCACAGATGGCCCGACAATTTTGTACTTGAGGAAGCGCGTACTCATATGAAGGAGGGAGCACGCGACTGGTATCGTTTGCGCACCCTTCAATTAAAGTCATGGGAAGTTTTCTGCAATGCATTTAAAAAGACTTTTATTATTACGGCGAATACTACACAAAAGTGGCGAGCGATGACTGAAAGAGTACAAGGAGCACAGGAAACGCTGACCACCTACTTGTACAGTAAGATTAAATTGTGTAGAGACCTAGGTTTGGGGATGTAGGACATCAAGGAGCAAGTGCTCATCGGGCTGTGGTCGCGCGATTTGTGCAACGCCATGGCAGCAAGGACTCACGATGACGTCGACGCACTCTTGCAAGATATGTTAGAGTATCAACGTATGAATGAGCAACGAGTAGAACGAATTCGAGGGAGTCGAGAGAATAATAACGATCGTCCAAAGTATACCACGAAAAGTCAACGCGAAGAATTAACACGAAGAGGGCAGACGTCAACAACACGACAACGATAACGAAAAATCCAGATAGAAGACCTCCAGTTCGAAGCGCTGAGGGCCAACCTAAGTGTTACAACTGTAACCTTTATGGACATATCTCCAAAAATTGTCCGAAACCTCCCAAGACGGAAGCTTGCTTTAAGTGTGGTGGGAAAAGTCACACACAATGGCACTCCTTATAGATCCAGGAGCAGCGGAGTGCACTATCAAGGCATCGTTGGTAATCATGCACAATTTGGACTTTGTAAGGGAAAAGGTGACTCTCAAGAGCTTCGGACCTCAACATTTCGTGACGGAGAGCCCAGGATACGTCAACGCTAGTGTATCTGTAGATGGTGTAAAAGTGCCGTGTGTTCGATTGTTAGTGGTCGCCGACGACAGTCAAGCTGTCGATATATTAGTCGAGAGGTCATACACCGATTCTAATTTAGTGGATTACTATAAAGTGGGTGATACTCTTGCGTTTGTTTACAGTGAGTTCGCCCGACTGTGAAATATATCGACTAGTGAAAACCCCACGGAATGTCTGACCGTAATGAAGAGGGTAGAATTACCCCCACGGTCTATCAATTTCATCAATGTGATCGGTCAAGAGTCTGAATTTCTAGTGCTGATAATGAAAGTCGGAGAATCGATACGTTACGTCAACGAAGGGATTGTCGTGGCTAAAGCGACACTCTCCCCTCTCCCAGATCGTCACCACGATTCATCAGATTGCGAACCAGTGTACGCGGAAGAAATTGTAACCGAGGGCGATCAACAAAAAGAAATCGTTGATGACCTTGTAGGGATTCTAAATTTTTATCGTCGAGGTGTAGCGAAAAATTTACCAGAAATAGGTTGCACAAACTTAATCGAAATGGATGTCACAGAGATGGCAAATAGCAAATCAGTGGCATGTAGGCCATTTTCAGCGAGCGAAAAAGAAAGGAAAATAATGAGAGAAATCGTTAAGGAATATAAGGACTTAGGATTTGCGACAAACACGGTATCTCCTTATGCGAGCCCTGCGTTCTTAATTTATAATAAAAGCGGCGAATCGCGTTTAGTAGTAGATTATTGCGCTTTAAATAAGCAAATGGAAATAATTCATTTTCCTTTGCCTAATATTGATGATCAATTAGAAAGAATCGGTGATAGCAAACTATTTATTACACTCGATCTAGCAATGGGGTACATGCAAGTCCCTTTGACAAAAGAAGCAGGGGCTAAGACTGCTTTCATTACTCCGGACGACACAGGTGAATTCACACGTATGGTTTTCGGTTTAATGAACGCATCTTTTTATTTCTCGAAACTAATGTCACTCGTTTTATCTCCGCTCAGAGATCAAAATATATTGTTTTACTTGGACGATATTATGATTCCTGGTCCAGATTGGCCAACGTTACGCGCGCGCTTCATTACCGTTATGGAAGCCTTAGTAAATGCCGGATTGACTATTAATTTACGAAAATGTCAATTTCTGAAGTCGCAAGTAACTTATTTAGGTTACGAAATTTCTGTGAAGGGCATTACGCCAGGTAAACTCAAGCTAAAGGCAATAAAAGAATTTATAATTCCTTCTAGCGCTACGGCAGTTCGACAATTTTTGGGCCTTGTAGGTTTCTTTAGGCGCTTTATTTATAAGTCTTCTGAGATTGCATCGCCTCTTTACGATCTTTTGAAAAAGAATCAACTTTTTAAATGGTCCTCTGCGGAAGAAAATTCATTTTCCGAATTAATCAAGTTATTTTCTGAAGAACCAATTCTTCAACCGTTTCAGTCCGCGTTATATACAGAATTGCATACTGATGCAAGTGCGTTAGGCTTGGCAGCGATGTTGTTGCAATGTTGATGATGAATGGAATGTTGACATGCGAATGGAAAGATGTGTTTAGTTTATGCAATTAGTAGAAGGACAAGCGAACCTAAAAGAAATTAGCACTCGAGCAAGTTAGAATTGCTCGCAGTTATTTGGGCTGTAATGCGTCTGAAAGTGTGGCTTATTAAAATCGAATTTACCATTGTAACAGATTGTAGTGCTTTATTATACTTAAACACTCAAAAATCGCGAAACCCTCATATCGTCAGGTGGTCGAATCTACTGAGTGAGTTTATGTTTAAAATTACTCATCGGCCCGGAACTAAGTTAGCTCATGTAGACGCTCTTAGTCGAGCTCCTGTCGAGCCAAGTGAGTCGCATGATTGTATGGAAGGAGTGAATGGTTTATTTGCTTTGGTCACGCCGGAACAAGAAATACTTGTATTTCAATTTTCAGATGGAAAGCTCAAGCGTAAACGAGAAATATTAACGAAACCTGAAAATACCAGAACAAAGAGCGAACGTGCCGAAGTACCTGGGTACGAATTAAGAAACTCTATTTTATATAAACGCGAAGATAACAAATTATTGTACGTCGTTCCAAATTCTTTTAGAAAGAGTCTCGTAATTAGATACCACGATTTGCAGAGCCATATGGGGAAAGATCGAACAGTTTCAAAAATGCGCGAGTATATCCAAGTATGCTGCGATATGTCCGTCAACATATACGAAATTGCATCCAGTGTATTATGTCAAAAGCAAAAACAGGTCCTCAAGCGGCACAACAACATCCTATTCCACCAGGATCAAGACCGTTTGCGAAAATCCATATGGATCATGTGGGTCCATTCGTCACGACAGCGACGTGAGTGGAAGACGTAATCCTTGACTTCGGAGCGCCTTCTAGAATCATTTCGGATCGCGGTTCATGTTTCACGTCCAAACTCTTCATGGAGTTTTGTAAGAAGCACGGTATTAAGCATACGGTTAACTCTCCAAG
>JAUESH010001053.1:0-25618 GCA_032275165.1 Synergus magnus
AATATAATACCACAAGTACAACTTGGCTGCAATAGCGAGCTAGTGGCAACTTTGAAAGCATCCGCGTCCAAATTCAATCTAGGCGGCTATAGTAGCAAACATGGCCGAGATCTTTGGATGCGCGACTTGAACGAAATTGAGACCTCTGATGGCTAGACCATGAGTAAGTTGGATCATGGACTCAACTGTCTTTGGCTGTACACCCGGTTTGTTCAAGGTGCGCATGTCCAACGGCGCACATCACTTCTCACTGATAAAAGTGCACATTTGCAACGACGCAAAATACTTTTCACTGATCAAAGTACGCATGCGCAACCATGAAAAAAATGTTTCAAAGAAATTCATATGCCGTTAGAAAAGGGGGTGAAAAGCGGTTTAAAAAAGTTTTTTGAAAAAAGGAGGTTGGAAAAGTGTTTGGAAAAGGAGGTTGAAAAAGGGGGTTTCAAAAGTATTTTTGAAATTGAGAGTGAAAGAAGGGGTGGTAAAAAGGGTTATAAAAAGGAGGTTCAAAAAGTGGTGAAAAATTCGTTTGGAGAAAGTTTCGAAAAGGGGTTAGAAAATGTGATGGAAAATGAGGTTGGAAATAATTTAATAAAAGAAAATTTTTTATGAAAACTGCATGTTCTAAAATATTTTCCACTAATGTAAGTTATAAGAAAATGTTCAAAACCGTATAACTATCGTTATCATTTTTTAAACAAGGAAACAGACAAAATTTTTGCTTTAGTATCTATCAGAAAGTTCCATTCTTTCCCAGACTCAGATGAATGTCATGGAAAACCATTGATATGAAATAAGAGCCATATACATGTATAATGAAAACAAGTGAAATGATGGAAATAATGGTATTATCACCTTTCCCTCTTGCCATTCTATCTCTATCTTGGTAACTATTTATACTTACTATCACGACCTTGTATTAAACAACGCCCATTTTCCGTGCCCTAGCCTAGAGAACTCAATCGCTGACGATCTTTAAATTGTAGACCTATTGGTCGTGTGAGCTTCAGAGACTCCCATAACCACTTGCAATTATCTATACCGGCCTCAGTTCAAGATCGTTTACCGACGATTTAGTGTAGGAATTAATGTTGCCGTGACTTACTAAATCAGGCACAAGTACTCATATTGATTATTATTGAGCATTGTATAAATCAATTGAGTCTTTAATGATCGATATTAATTTATGACAAAATAAAATTCCTCATTCCAGAGAATTTGTTCCTTACTTATTATATCATAAAAATTCTTCAAGTGTTACGATGTTGTTTAAACAAAGTGAGTGTAGTGTAGGCTGTGATTTGTCTCTTGTCATAATAAGTGCACATTGTAAAGTTTGCTTTTACACTATTTTATGGATGGAAGGGCAAATTGCACCATTGGACGGTTATTAACTTTAACTGGCCGTATAACTTTATATGCGTCATGTTTTATTTATTATTTGTAAAGTAGATATTACATATTACACATCTATATTATACACTTCATTTCATAGTCACGAGGAAACGAGTATGGCGTAACAATTTTTCAAACATTTAAAAATTATATCTGGATTTTCAGACACTTCCTACAATACATTTGAATCAGGAATAGATGTGGTAATATGTTTAGCAATAAGATAACACGGTTTTAAATGGCAAGACTTGATCAGCAAGACTTACTTGGAATTTATTCTTGGACGCATGCAACATGCACGCACGTAGACAATTAGGAAATGATCATTTACTGATAGACATTCTTTGATTCTCATTTCCCTTCTATATATTTTTTTGCAATCTACATTCAGAAAAAGCAAGGAATATAACTAACCTCTTTTCCATAAAACACTTTTTAAGAAAGAATACAAATTTATGGTTCATTTTATGTCTTTTTAACTGATAATAATAATTGAAAGCGGTCATTAAAATTCCATTATTTAACTACTAGTTTATTTTAGCGACGATTTGCACAATAAGAATGCAATAAACATTGATTTACAGTTTTAACAAAACTAACATTCGAATGAGTAACAATATTGACAATTTTCATACAAAAACGCATCCGGGTGAGAAATCAATTATTAATTTGGGCAACTCTCTATCTTCTACATTTATAAAATTGAATATCGTTGTGTGTGTTCCGAAGAGGTGTCCACACCCTTGAACCTTCCGGAACCAAATTGCGAATTTTTTAAAGATATTTTTACTTTTTTTTTTATCTAATTTTTTAATTCTTTTATAAACACTTGAAGTAACTAGCAATTCTTTTAAAATCCTTAAAAAGAACTTTAAAATCACCTAGGATCCCTAGTCGTTCTTTAAAATTATTAAAAATCTGTTTAGATCTCTTATAATCTTTTCAAATATCATTCCCGAAAAAAATCTAGATGGCAGTACCATGTACATAGCCTTCAACTCCAAGCCCATAGTTCTTCTCACTCTTCACTGGGGAGTTCTTTAATCTTAAAAGCTTTATCAAATGTAGCTGTTAACAAAACTAATTTCTTTTTCCCTAAAATAGATACAAAGCTCAAGTCCTTCTACCGAAAAATCAATATCGATTAAAGGACTCGTCAAACAATGTAATTTTGTGATTTTACCGGTAGGCATTGAGTGGAACAGGGTGGGTGGAGTGATCTGCGTGAGTTCATCAAATTAGGCGTCCATATCCATAGAACTGCCCTGGTATATCTCACAAAATCGGCCAGTAGCCACAAGCAACGTGCTCCTCGACATGGGGCCATTAACATGGGGTCACCAAACTCATCTGTGTGGACGTACAGTTTACGGTGTGTTCCGAATCACCAGGACTTCGGTAGAAATACATAGAAAAATGTTTCCATTGGTACCGGCTCTCGAATCGAATCCGAATCCCGAAATCGAAAGCCTCGCGACTTACCACCTGTGCACCCGACAGCTAATTTTTGTCAATTTGTATGCAAATGAAAAATTTTAATTCAAATTTTCCCTCCTAAAGATGAGCAAGCTAGTTTACTTGTCTTACGAGGTATGAAAGAGCCTCTAGTCAACTCACAGCTCTGATTAAACCTGCCATTATCGGCGCATTTATTAATCTCGCGCTGTTGCTTAAACACCCCTTCTTCCTTCTGTGTGTTAGGCAAAACCTGTCAACATGCCTTTTTTTCTTTCAAAAATATAATTTAAAATTTTTAAACACTTAAAAATTTTTTTTAAATCCATTCAAATTTCTTAAAAACACGTAACATCTCTTGAAATCTTTAAAACTCCTTGAAATTTCTCACAATTACTTAAAATCTTATAAAATCCTTTAAGATGTCTTGAAATCTTGCAAAATATAAAAAAATTACGGAAAGACCTTTTGTTAAATAAATCTTTTATCTAAATCTAAATCTTTAAATCTTTTACAAATTCCTTGAAATCCTTAAAATTGAATAAAATCTCTTAGCATCTGTTCACATTTTCTTTAACTTCAAATTCCCTAAAATTACTATAAATCTATTTATATCTTGTGAAATATCTTAAAAAAAACCCTTAATTCTCTTGAAATCCTTTGGAATTTATTAAAATCACTTGAGATATTAAAAAATTTTTTTTAATCCTTTAAAATCACTTAAAATATCTTGAAATCTCTTTGAATTCTTTAATCTCTTTTGAATTCTTTTGAAATTCATTTAAGGGTGTAGACTAGTTGGTCACTTTCTAAAAAAAAAATTTTTTTTTTACATTTTTCGAATGTATATGCATCTAAGCATATTGTGCAGGTATGGCAGATTGAATTTTGGTAAGATTTTTTTATGATTATTTGTTAAAAAAAACTTTAAACGCGTTTTTCTCAAAACATCGTTTTTCCAGACGCCCCCCACGATTTCTCCGCAACCAGTGGGCCGATCCTTCTGAACTTTTGACCACATATTCTACACATAAGAACTCACAAAATGGAATATTATCATGTTAAAATTTTGATGTTTACTATATTTTTTTTTACAAAAAACAGCGAAGAAAAACACTTTATTCAATTTTTTTATTTTTGTTAATTAAAATTTACAAAATTAGTTAAAAATTAATATCCGTAGTTGATTTTATAGCCACTGTCATACCGAATCTAAAACACTTCGGTTTTTTGTGCCAGATAAGCCGTTGCCGAGATATCGTGGGGGAGCCGACCTGCCTCCAAATTATGGGGTTACGTTCAACTACGGATTTTATATACAGAAATTGGAAAAAATGAATAAAAAAAATTTTTGTATGTATTTTAAGACTTAATAATCACCCCTTTCAAGTTTCATATTAATATCTTCCATATAAAAATTCCCGAAAATAGCCTATTTTTTTAGCCTACGAACTAGGCTACACCCGTAAATTAGTTACAATCATTTGACATCATTTGAAAATCGTTAAAAACCCTTTCTTAAAATCACATGTATTCTCTTGAAATCCTGCAAGATGTCTTCAAATTTTGTGGAATCTATTTAAAAATCTGAAAAATCCTTTGGATAACTCTTTGAACTCTTCTAAAAATCCCTTAAAAACCGGAAAATCAAATAATAACATAGTTATTTGTGATAAAAATGCGTAAAACAGGTGATCATTACGAGTACTGTGAAGTTTGCATCATGAACCGCAGGCTGGAAGTACAAGTCGTAATAATCACCGGTTTACGCACTGTGTCATACAATATTTATCACCTTACCTTATCCATAAACTCCACTCGTTGGGAGCACTGGACGAAATCTATTGAGAAAGTTAGGTTATGTTGCATTCAATTTACATCATATAAATCAACTAAGGAAGTCAAATATTTAGTTAGTTAGTGTAATAAACCATGCAATTTACCTCAGGTAAATTACTTTACTTAAGGCTCATGGTCGGGGTAATATAACCTAAGAATACATACCACAAAATTTTCCCAGACGAATGCTGGATAATCTAATCGCTGCCATGCGGAAAGATTAGACCCACAATAATGTCCAAACTTCTCCGAGGTACGGAAAGTCCATGAGACACTTCAACATTCGCGATAAATATTTAAAAAAACCGAAAAATGAAACATTATTCCGCGCAAACGATAAGCTGAAAATGTAAAAAAGTAAATACTGACCAACAACGCCACCTGGCTTGAAAATTTGGCATTTCCGTGCCATATTCAAAATAAAATAAATTGCATATAGAGAAGAAATCACCGAATCATCGAAAGCAATAGTTGTCCTAAAGTAGGAACGCTGAACCTTAAAAATTTATGTCATTTGTTATAAAAAAATAAATGAATAGAGCTGGTTTTCTAGGGATTAGAAGGAATTCGTCACTTGATTCGAACTAAATATAAACAATTAATAAACAAAAGATTTTTCCAGTTGAATAAATAAAAGTTAAGAAATAATTTGTTAGTTGATAAAAAAATTTGGAAACAATTATCTACATGAGCTCTCTATGATAGAATACATGAAGTTTCTTCCAGCGAATCGACCACAAATAATTTGAAAATGACAACAGGTTCTCAAACTTGGCAAACCAACAACAGTAGACAATTATTTATAAGCAGCCTAATTAACAAATACAGTACTTAGCTATTCTTCGAAATACAAATGTGGTTCTTGCAACAAGATCAAGAGACAATGATTAGTTATTCAACTCTAAAAGAGATTAACATGATAATGAAAAATTTTTATTGTTAATAACAATAAGAACAAATTTTTAAAATAAATTTCTATCGTCGTATGAACTTATAAACAGAAAAAGTACCTGTTAGGCGGCAAAATAAGAGGCACTTGTTTAGTAATCATATTATGACATCAATCGATAACAATTGATCATTGCTCAAACGATGTTAAATTTAGACAAGGGAATAAAAAAGCACTATTGCTAATAATACTAGCAATTTTATAAACAAACTATTTTGACATCAGACATTTGCAAACATTCTAATCCATTTTTCATACGGAATTTACGGAAAAATACTTAACAACGGCTATACGTTATCTGTTGATAACAATTCATGAAACAAATTTTATTTGAACAAATTACTAATAACAAAAGCAAAAGTAGATTCTTTTGCAAATGTACGATTTAAAAAAAAAATCGGAAAAAGATATAGATTAGATGGTATGACGTTATATACACCAGCATATTTCATAAAAATCCTGTTATATTGTATATTATAAAAAACATTTAAAATAATAAAATAAATTGGAAAATTGCTCAGAGACAATCTTATACATGTTGATCCCTTTCAAAGAAGACCAAGTCCATGTCATTTTTAAAACCTTGCAATCAAGTTAGGGAAATTGGATAATTTTCAAAAATAAAAGAAGTGGTTGCCACTCTAATTTTTTGAGCGAGTTGTTGGCCAACGGTTGATGTTCCAACACCCCCCTGAATGCACTCACCCAAGTAAAAGTATTGGGCTATGGGGTGGTTTCGGCTATGGGTTCCAGTTTTACCATACCATTAAACCACCCCAGCAGTGAAAGTCGTTTCTATTCAACTGAAATGATTCTGTGAATACTAAGGCATCTTAGTCTTAGGGAAACAGACTATTTTTCGGATTAACTCGAAGTAATTGCCTCTCTGATTTTTTTAGGCGGTCCTTTGGCTAACATCCCCATGAAACCTCCCCAGCAGTGAAAGTCGTTTCCATTCACTTGAAATGATTCTGTGAATACTTAGGCATGTTCTCCTTCGGGAAACTGGCTATTTCTCAAATAAATCCGAAATAATTACACCCCTGATTTTTTGTGACGGTCTTTTGGCTATGGGTTCCTGTTCTAACATTCCCATGAAACCACCCCAGCAGTGAAAGTCGTTTCTGTTCAACTGACATGATTCTGTGAACACTTAGGCATCTTAGTCTTACTGAAACGGACTATTTTTCGGAATAATCCGAAAAAATTGCATCTCTGATTTTTTGAGGCGGTCCTTTGGCTATGGGTTCCTGTTCTAACATTCCCATGAAACCATCCTTGCAGTAGAAAGTCGTTACTATTCACCTGAAATGATTCCGTAAACACTTAGACATTTTAGTCTTAGGGAAACTGGCTATTTCTCAAATAAATCCGAAATAGTTACCCCCCTGATTTTTTGTGGCGGTCCTTTGGCTATGGGTTCCTATTCTAAGATCCCCACGAAACCACAGCAGCAATGAAAGTCGTTTCTATTCAACTGAAATGATTCTATGAACACTTAGGCATTTTAATCTTACTGAAACGGACTATTTTTCGGAATAATCCTAAATAATTGCCTCTCTGATTTTTTGAGGCGGTCCTTTGGCTATGGGTTCCGATTCTAACATCCCCACGAAACCACCCCAGCAGTGAAAGTCGTTTCTATTCACCTGCGAACACTTCTGTGAACACTTAGGCATCTTACCTCCCTCAGGTTCGAATCTAAAAAAAATTTCTGCACCACTATAATCTATAAAAGATTATAGTTATCTTGATGTTCCATAATAATATTTTCACTTAAAGTTTAAATATTAAAGATTAAATAAATAAAATAAGAACCCGAAATTGTAATTCGTTTTTTTTAGAAAGGAAGTTTCTAAAAGTAGTTCGGTTGCTTATGTTTGAAAAGATATAACACATTTTTATTTTATTCAATTCATAAATTCAATATCTAGAAATCCAAATTAAATTTTATTCTATTAGAAAACGTCTTTTGACAAGTATGCAATGTCAAATCACGGAATTATAGATTTGCTCCCTTTGGATTAGCACCGTTCAATATGTCGTGTTTGAAATATCATAATTTCATGCATTACCAATTTTAATAAAGCATTTATGATACACATATTGTCGAATCTAACTAACCGGATACTTCACCCCCCTCCCCAGCACAGGCCTTTTTTTAGAAACTATATACTCGAAGAGGCCCGATGAGATCCGAAAACGGCTGAAGAGGCCTGAAGACGCCCGATAATATTGGTATCTCACTTATTTTTGCATAAGGGGGCGTGGCTTAAAAATTTTGCGGTCAGTCAGTTTTTCGATTTCAGCTAGGGTACGGTTATTCGGAATCGACTGTATCACAATTAAACTCGGATCATCAAAATGAGACCAAATGATATACCTATATCTTCACGTAACAGATTGAGAAAAAAAAAATCGGTGAAACACATTCTCATCACACGTCGCGCTTCGCGCTTCGTGTTGCGCGCTTCACGCGCTTAGCAACCTTTATCGCTGCTATATACTTTTTTTAAATTATTTTATTTTTAAATGAAAAGGAGAACTAATTTGCTTAAGGTTCTATCAACCTTAAGGAACACATTCTCATCAGGACACTCGCACTTCGCGCTTCGTAGATCTTTTTAAGACCCATAATTACGTTTCTTATCATTTCTCTGTATCTCGTGATATTTGGCTTAAAATTCGAATTTTCGATTTTTCAATAAAATTCAAAAAGTTGTTATACCATTCCTGTAGGGTGTTCAAAGAACAATATTTTTCATCTATTGACTTTTTTTTATATCGTGCGTTATTTGGCTTTAAATTTTAATTTTCGTTTATTTTTTAAAATTTTCGAAATTATATAATTTTTAAAATTTTTTAATTTTCATCCAAAATGGCTGACTAACGAACAAAAAAATTGAAACCCTCTGTTTTTTTTTTGTGATCGACTGAATTGATATGCGAACATCAAGAAGTTAATTCTAGTGAAGAATAAAATTGAAACATTTGCAAACATTTAAAGCTTACAAAGGAAAGAAAAAATCGGATAAGAACATCGTTTGCCACGTTTGGTGCTTTGATTACGAATTATTAATTTGTCACTTGAAATAATTAATTGTATCTCTCGTTTAGGCATGACGAAAAACAAATATTTTTCCCTCCTCCTTGTAGGATGGACAAAATATCCTACATTCTGGAGAACCACGTATTAAAGGTACATAACATTTAATACGCGACAAGTATCCACTACCTGGTGTGGGACGTTAATTAGTCTATAGATTGAAAGGATAGGTTATTGGTATTTGTTGAATTTTGCAATAGGCAACTTGATAAACAGTTCCTTTACGAACTGGTTTGACGGGATTGTGGAAAACACGCTTGTCACATGTGGTGAGATGTTTGTAACGTATCTGAAACGTATGCGTCTTATAAATTCTCGCTGTCCTAAGAGGGGTAAATGATAACTTAGCGAGTGTAACAGATATAAAAAAAAACGTTTATTATGAATTCAACTAAAAAAATCAAAACCTCCGTATATATGGGGGATTTCATTTCAAGTGAACCCACTTTTGAAACCGATGTCATCTGATCGGGCTCAAATTTGCACAAAGTTTAGTCCTATTGGGTAGTAGTTACCACACCAAATTTGAACGATATTGGTCATAAAAACTTGCTAAGTTGGAGGCGGTGAAATTTTGACATTTTCGTTAAACATCCTCTGTTTCGGATCCATGTAAGTAATCACCTATTGCATTTAGAAAATTTTGTCCAACACGTTTTCCGAGATTTGCTTATCTATCAAAATGAACGTCGAGTAACTCGAAACACCCATGCACAGTGGGATGGAATCCCGAAACACTGGCCAAATGTGGAAAATCTTCATAAAATGGGCCAAATTTTCTTACTCGCAAGTTTTTGTGATCGCTGATTACGAATCCGGAGTCAAAATTTAAAAAAAATGGCGGATCCAATATGGTGGACGAATATGCTAAATAAATATTGGAATTTTTTATAAATTGTTATAAGGGGGTTTTCGGGGTCGCTAATTACGAATCCGGAGTCAAAATTAAATAAAAAATGGCGGATCCAATATGGTGGACGAATATGCTAAATAAATATTGGAATTTTTTATAAATTGGTATAAGGGGGTTTTCGGGGTCGCTGATTACGAATCCGAAGTGAAAATTTAAAAAAGCAAAATGAAACATACGTGCGACATTTTTCCCAAGTCTACCCAAAAATGACTTCCTCTGATCAAACTCAAACTAGGGCAATGTTTTTTCTGCAAAGCACTATCTTACTAGCTAGTGTTTTACAGAAAAACATTTATTTCGATTGGATAAAAATTTACCGAGGTAGGGAAGGGGAATTTTTATATTTTTTGCTGCTAGCCCCTATTTCGAATGTTCTATACTCCTTTCGTATGGTGTAACGATATTGAGTGCCTCAGAATATCGCACAGCATGAATATGCCTGCCCGTAGACAACCCGCGCGACAGGCAAGACTCACGCGGACTTGTCGTGGTGAGACGCACGGGAAGGGGAACGTCTACGTCTAGTCATGTAGACCGAAAGCTTCGTTCCAAATACCAATAGACGGCGCTTCGCCACACTCGCCCATAAACGAAGCATTCTGCCGCATAGATATATTCGGGCGTGCGGACCCAACCGGCATTGCAGTCTCGGATCAGTGTCTCCAGAACGTGGGATTTTTCGGCCCCCACCACGTTTCCATCTGGGAGCAATACATGCAAACACTGCGTGTCAGTGAGTCGGTACTGTTACACGCTGCGTAGACTAGCCGAAAGTGCACGAAGTACTCACTGAACTTGCTCGATTTGAAGACTCAGTTTCGGTGGCTTCTAAAAGGCGTACAAACGGAAAATGAGGACCCCCATTGTGGAAAACTCTATTCTTGCGTTCCTAGAACTTGGGTTCGCTTTCAGTGCGAAAAGTAACCAATCGCTCCATGCGCGTATTTACATCCTCGTAGAACCCGCGTTGGGAAGACTGGTATATACGGCCTTGACTTGTTTACGAATTCGGAAACCCCATAAGAACGGGGACACTCTAAAATTTTCCATGTGACCCCCCCCAAAAAAAAAAAAAATGGTCTAACTAAACTTTCTTCGCGTAATGGTGAAGGCGTCATGGCGGCTTCATTTTATATCCTCTTCTGTTTGTACAGTAAAGTTCAATGAAGCCTTCTATCTTTTCGATTGTAAACAAAGAGAAGACTTCGTTGAACTTTACTGTAAAAACGGAAGAGGAGGAAGAGGACAAGCGAGTGCGTTCGCCTCCATCTCGTGTTACAAACTTCACACTCATGGAATGTTCAACTTTCCGCACTTGTTACACAATGTACTATTTTCATCGCTATTACAAGAGTTAAAACCCGCCGAAATAGACGATATTCACGAAAATCCTAAAACTTTCACCCCCTCCAACTCGGCAAATTTTTTACTGATCTCTTTCAAATTTGGTGTGATAACTACTACCCAATAGGACTAAACTTTGTGCAAGTTTGAGCCCAATCGGATGACGTCGGTTTCAAAAGTGGGTACACTTGAGAAGAAATCTCCCACATAAAAAGTAAAATTTCGCACGCAACGCTGGGGAGAATCGAACGCACGAACTATCGGACGGAAGTCAGTAACCTAAACCATTACCCTAACTAATGAGACAGTGCCCGCATTTTTTCCACGATGCACTCAATCATAAATAAATATTAAATTATCTCAAGATAATTTCATCAAAAAATGCTTTTGCGTTAACATTTTCTTCACATTGTTACTGAACTAAAAACAAAGGTTTCTTTTTGAAAAAAAAAAATGTTGAAAACTGTTGAACTAAACACACTGAGCTTCAAGTGGCGATAGGTATAAAAAAAATGTCGACAAAAATTGAAGGCGGGGATTTGTTCGTTCGTGTCCACAGTTTCAAAATCCGTTTCAATGAAAATACTAGCTGCTCGTTTTTTTGAAATATCGCAAAATCATTTTTTGTGCTGTTTTACAGATCAAAAGCGCATTTAGCGTGCATAATAGGGCGTATCGAAAAAAAAATGTCGTTATTCTGAGTTCGGGTAGTATAGAAAAGTTTCTATTTGGACCTAAAGAGATTTCCTGAAAGTTTGGTAAAGACAGATTTAGGCATTCAACTTGTGCATTAAGAATATTGCAAAAAATAGCTAAAAATGACACATTTCTTGTTGTTTCAAGTCTAATAAATTTTTTTATGAGGTTTCAATCATCAGAAAAAATAGTTCAAAGCATGTAGATTTGTGCCCAGTAATAGGGTTACCAGACGTCTCGATTTCCGAGGACATGTCCCGATTTTGACCTGTCTGTCCCCACGCCCCCACTGTTTCTTGAAAACACCCAAAATGTCCCGATTTTTAACGAAACCAATGTTTTATTGTTTTTGGCAGCAAATTTTTTTTTGTTCTACAATCGCAGCTAGCAGCACTCAAAAATTTTTCGCGTACACCCTAACACCCTAAAAAAAAAGGTCATCAACAATACAGTTGAAGACCTTTTTTTTTTAGGGTGTTAGGGTGTGCGTGAAAAATTTTTGAGTGTCCCCATTTCAAAGGGAAGGAGGGGGACGTGGGAGGCAGGATTGCCGAGAGAAAGGGGTGAAGTCAGTGAGGACACCAAAGTCGTGGAATATGATAAAATATATTGGGCCACTACAAGGCGGTATCCGGGAGATAACCCCGCTCCCGGATTCGGTAATGATGTGGATAAGAAAGGACGGCGTCGCGCCTCGCGACGTCGTCATTACCAGGAACTGGTCCTTCGTCCTCCTGGACGTAATCAGGCTTAGTGAAGGGACATCAATGTTGAAATATCAGGAGTATCGATATTTCGAATATTCGAATATATTGTCGAAAACCAATCGTGAAAGGTACTATTTTGACCTCAGATTCGGATTCAGCATCTCAAAATACATAGTAATACATGAGTCACTTAAAAAGTACCAGACTTTATTTTTTTTTGTGTGGCTGTGTAATCGATTCTTACTTCAATAAAAATTTATACGAACTCAAAGAATCTATGTTTTAAAGGCTCACATGACTGTATTCCACATATTAAAAACTTTAAAATTCCAATATTTCGCTACATAGAAACTCTAAGCTTTGTACAAAATGTCTGCCAGACAAAAGAATGCGCTACACGATATTACGCCCTGGCAGTGGGCGTCGGCTAGACAATTGAAAATTTCCTACTAGAGCTCAACAAAATACATAATGCAAACACTAACAAATTCACAAGAGGGAGACAATTGCTAGACGCCTACCTTGATCTCTCCAAAGTCTCGAACCCAAAATTATCCAAATGATATGGTTTTGTGCTTCAAAGGTAGATCTCAGTGAGGCTTTCCAATTCAGATTATCCCAAAAAACTCAAAACTAACGAATCTTGGAGCGGCCAGCACAGAACTGAGCCTTCCTTCGTCTTCCTGCCTCGCCTGAACGCGTTCGTCGTCGAGTCACGTGACTGCTAGTCCGTGAGGTGCTGCCACTCGTTGCGTGCTCCGCAACTAGAATATGGGCAACATGGCTGCTCCCTGTATTTTGACAGCTCGCACATATATGTGAAGCCGAGCAGATACAATGCAAGCTTTGTATATGGACACATTGCCCAATTTTGATATTCTGGAGGATGATACAAATTCCGTAAATATGTACGACTGACAAGACTCAGACAGGGTAGTGAAAAGATATAATAGCCCTGTAAAAGATTCAGACTCTTTCTCATTCCTTAATATTAGTTTGAGTTCCTGCTGGCGGTCTTTTAATTTAGATATAATATTCATCTGGGAAGAGGATCATTGATGTGGAGCAAATCACCGCGTTACAGATTTTAAGTGAATTTAAGGGATTTAAAATATTTGTAAGAGATTCAGCCGAATATAAAAAGACGTTATAGGATTTTAACCCTCTGGGCACCACCTGGGTCGTCAGTGACCCGAGGCGATTCTAAAAGTGAAGTTACTGAAAAGGGAAACATCGGAGGGGTGGCGCAAATATGCTGACAATTAGGGGTAAAGTTAGGCCTATTCCATGGGCATAGGACCGTTCTCAGTTCAACGCTGCTTTTCGTACAGGGCGGACGGAAAGCGGAGATCGGGTCACTCGCAACCTGTTACATCATAACACAAGAATTCAATAGTTGCGAATCGAGCTCATGTAAAAATTAGGAATTCACCTGGAATGTTGAGGGAAGGGAGTTCGAGGAATGAGTCAGTGTGTGCTGGCGATCGGCATTGTGCAGAGTTAGTCTATCACCGTCTTTCGAGCAGTCTTGTCTCGTCGTCGACGCGAGAGTTATAAATATTTTTGCACCTTCTTAGGTTGATTTTATTTTACGTCTATTAGGCGGATTCACCTATATACCTTCAGGCTGATTAGATTTTAAAGCGAATACAAATTTTATCTAAATTAAACAAAAGCCCGTCGGGACGTGTGTGTGTGTGACGCCAATGCCGGTTCGCTTTTCGATCAAATTCTCTTTGTATGCAGTGTATCATTATCATGTGCATTTAGAAGCCATTATAACTTAAATAAAGCAGTGTTTTTTATGCCGCAAGGCTTTTTCCCTTAAATCAGTCTTTTTAATCGTTTGACCTAAATCCATATTAAAATTTAATCACAGAAATTCGTGATTCGGGAATTAAATACATAAAATAATTTAGTGACATCTGAAATTCATAAATAGCTAAAAATCATAAAACTAGATTGCCAAGTCACAAAAAAAAAATTGATTAAAAAATAATAGTCTAGGCTATTTTGGAGCCGGTACGTACACAGCGTCTCTATTACTGTTTGCTAAAACGTTCTAAAATGTACGAAACACATTGTATTATGAAATAAAATGTGTATTAATAGTTTCCTATTCTTTCAATTGCAAGAATGGTAAACAGAGATGAAGCTGACGTTGTAAGACTTCTCGAGGATGAAGTGTCAGACGAAGGTATTGAAGTTCCTCTGCCTCAAGAACGCACTGACCGATTGGGAAAAAGAGTACGCTGCCACTTTTGCGAGTCCAAATCGGACCGAAAGACGGACACAAGCTGCATTATTTATCAGGTACCAATATGCCTGGACCACCGTCGCGCAGTGTGCATCAGTTGCTCCGATGCTTGATTAGAATAAGTAGTTTACATTTTTCAGAGCTAATTTTATTTATAATTTTATTTATAAGACGTTTATATCAATGAATGCAGCAAAACTTCCACAAATAATCATTTATCACCTTTTTTTAACCTTATTTTTAACTTTATTTGTTTATTTGAACAATTTTAATAAACTATAATTGTTTTTGCTTTTTAATTAGATAGCTGACACGTTAAACTTTAATTTACACTCATAGTTTATTGAAAAAGTGCAATTAAACAAAAAATAACAGCCCAAAATATAAGTATTAAAATTTATCACATAGCATGAGCTTCAAATAATTTTAAAATCAAATACACGAAGAAAAATGCAATTCAGAATCTTCGATATCACTGCTATTATTTCGGATTTCATTCTCAAATGAGTCTACCTTTTCAGATCCAATATGAAAATTTAATAAATGATTCATACGCAAATATTGAAAATCGAAGGTCAAATAGTAAGAATAAGTTAGTACGCAATTATGAAACGAATCTATATCCCGCTTAGTGGATGATCCTATACCAAGTATAAAGCGTGCACGAACTTAACACTACGATTCGCACGTAAGCCTTATGAGTAGGGGCCAAGTGGCCGGAGCATATCGGTGGCCGCTCGTGGAATCTGTCCGGTTTAGTCTAGTAGTCAGTCCTATACCACATTCAAACACTTTTGTTTGGAATAGCAAAAAAAAAAAAAGAGAAACAAACACGTATCGCAAGCTTTGAAGGGCTTGGCTTTCAAACAATCTAACACATCTATCAAACTTGGAAACCGAATATAATTAGAAATCACATATATGTATAATCTGAAACCTAGAGTTATTATAAGCTGAAACAGAAAAACCGGATTTAGAAGGAAACGAAGCTGGCGGGAATCGAACACGGGTCTCCGGGGCAGCAGTCGGACGACTTTCCATTGACCTATACAGAGGATTATGAGAATGCAAAAAAACGTCCAATGTATTAAACACGTGAATGAATATTAAGGTGTATTAGCTTATGTATCGTCTTCTGGAAGTATAGGACTGACCTTCGATCGATTGTCTCGCGTACGCGTCGCGTCCCTACGTTTTTTTTTTTATGGTTTCGCAAACCTAGTTCATTATTTCGACTTCCGCAATTCTCTCCACTCGTACCACCTAAGGTCAGTTCGCAGACCTTCGGGATCCCAGGTTGAACGCAAGCTCCAACGGAAAGCCTTCCCGTGGTGATGGAACTTTTCGGGACTTCAGAGAGTCTGGACAGGGACGTCCTTTGGATTCCCTCGGTCGGTTATTTGGAATCCATCTTCCTATTACCACGCAAAGCTCCGTTCAGCGTTAGTCGCGCCCTATTTTAAATTCGGACACACCACAGAAATCAAGCGAAAACTAACTCGTCGTCCCATTAATTAATTATTATATCACCATATCTACTCACAAAGACTATCTGCTATGTAACAGCTTAATTGATCTATATCCAACTTCACACTGTTCGTTATATAGTCAATAAGTATTAGTATTACGGGATTCAGGTAATGCAATAAGACACAGAGTTTCGATAGAGCAATTAATTTTTTATTTAGAGGTCTATACTCCTTGAGAGCTATCGAAGAACTGACTAACAGGATCAGCCTAAAGAGACATATTCAAAGACAAAAGCAAAAGGTTCTTTGTCTCAGTTATCATCATTTGTTTAATTTATTCTTCATATAGAGTTTTTATAAACACGCTGTGGTAGACCTCTCGCAATCTCTATCTTGGATTCGTACATATAATCATAACATTTTATTCTAAATAGATTCTTATGTTACTGGATTATTTTTGCTTATATTCCAAAACTCCCACTAAAAATAATCTAACATCTTTAATTTTTGAATTTAGCGTATATAAAAAAAATCTTATAATTATATAAATCTAATTCAGTTGATGGTGATTTGATTTTAACAGTTTTACAAAGGAATGATATAAAATGTTTATGTGTCATTAGAACTTTGAGTTACAATTCTTCCAGTCCTATTCTTTTACGGATTTTCAAAAATTGCACTGCTGCTAGCGGCTTTGTGAAGACACCCGCTAGTTGTTCACCTGTTGGAATATAATATATTTCAAGGTTATTATCTTTTGTTCAATCTTTACTCTGGTAAAGTGATATTTTACGTCGATATGTTTGGATCGTTTATGATCTGTGAGATTGTTAGCTATTGCGATACATCCATTATTAACTTCACGAATAACTATGGGAGTTTTAATCTCTAAATTAATACTTTTTAAAAGAGATTTCAACCAGCACGCTTCTTTTATGCCCTCATAAAGTGCCATGTACTCGGCTTCTGTGGAAGATGTAGCTGCTGTATTTTGCCTTTTAGTATTCCAAGATATCGTATTTTGATTAAATAATTGAAATAAAAATCCAGTTGTACTTTTACGGTCAAGTTCATTTCCTGCACAATCTGAATCTACATAGCCAACTAACATATCTTTATAATCAACCCTTTTATAAATTAATTTTAACTTCAAAGATCCTTTAACACATCTTAAAACTCTTTTTAAGCATTGTCATAATTCTTGATTATTTTTATTTTGAAACCTACTTAGCAAATTAAGAGCTACGCTCAAATCGGGTAGGGTACACAGCATTGCATACATTAGGCATCCTATCAGATTTTTACATGGTGCTTTACAAGTCGCCTCAGAATCTAACGCAGCATAATCTAATTTAACAGATAAAGGAGTACTAATTCCATTGCAATCGCTCATGTTGAACCTTTTGAGAACTCTCTGAAGATATGCGCTTTGATATAAAATGAGATAAATATTTCTATTTACATGACCTCTATCCAAAAAATACAAACAGTGGTCCACTGAGGAATTTTTAAAGCCTTGCTTTCTGAGTACCTTATCAAATTGTTGAAACCAATATCGAGCAGATTGTTTCAAACCATATAATGCTTTATTTAGCTTACATACTTGATCTTTATTGGCTTTTATACCTTCAGGTACTTCCATATAAATTTCCTCTTCCAACGGACCATTTAGAAAAGCTGTTTTCACATCCATTTGGCGAATCAGCAAATTATTCTGATTAGCAAAAGCTAAAAGAATTCGAAACGTAGTGATTCGCGCTACTGGTGCAAATGTTTCATTATAATCAGAGAGATATTGTTGACTGAAACCTTTGGCTACTATCCTCGCTTTATATTTAGTTGGGTTACCATTAATGTCATTTTTAATTACAAATACCCACTTAAAACCTACAACGTTTTTGTTGGCCGGGCAAGTCACTATTTCTAAGGTATTATTTTCTACAAGGGAAGCAATTTCATCTTTCATTGCTTTCTCCCACTCAAACTTATCATCTCGATCTTTTATTTCTTCGTAAGTTTTGGGAATATGGTATCAGAAACAACCGACTGTGCACTTACTTGATAACAATGCTCTTCAATGTAAGAAATGTTAGACATGTTTTTAATACGTGCACTTCGTCGCAGCCCATTGTTTTTCGAGCCTTCTTGAGAGTTTGTTTCGTCTGTAAACGATGTTTTATCAACTTCATCCTTTTGAATATCAGATTTGTTGACTTTACTCTCTTCCTCTTTATTTGTTACTGCATTTTGATCAATTTCTAGTTTTTATCTTTTAATGACACTAGAATTATCGAAATGATCAATTTCAATGTTTTGTTTTTTAATAATGGAATTTTCTATTTCAATTCCTTCAATATGTGCAGGAGGGCGCGAAATTTTGAAATTGATTTAATCGAATATAACATCGCGAGCAACAATGAAATTATTCGTCTCTGTATTTAGTATTTTATAACCATTTACTTCATATCGAAAGGATATTTTGCCTCGTGTGATTGATACCCTCGCTTCGCTCGTGCATCTAACTTCACACTCGACAAAATAACCTCCTTTACGCCCTTGATGCACAATATACTATTTTTGACAGAGTAAGTTTTTTTCGTTTTAATCGTGAAAAATATTGCTAGAAATTAAAAATTAAATTCCTCCACCAAAAAACGTGAGATCTGAGAAAATATTACAACAACAAAATTATTGGCCTTCAAAAGATCTACAAATTTTCCATTGACCATTTTTTGATAGGATAAATAATTTTCGTCTTAATCGTGAAAAATACTGTTGAAAATGAAAATTTGAATTTTCAAACTAAAAGTAATTTGTAGCAATAGAAATACTCCTCAATAAGTGTGTGATTAAAAGAACAAATTTTCTGACCGACAGATGTTAATTTTGACGATTTGTTTGTGTATCAAACTTTTTTTTCTAGTTAATTGTATAATTTATTGGAAAGGTACAGAAATTTATGCAGGAAATCGAGCGCGAGAATCATGTTGAGAATGTATTCTTTCATAAGGCTGATAGAGCTTTAAGTAAATGAGTTTCCTCCTTCACTTGAAATCAAATACAAAATTTAGTAATTTGTATATTAAGAAGATATATAACAGAACGCAAAGCGTATATCTAACATATTTCGAAACGCGACAGTTGAATAATATTGAACGCGAAACTCGACGATTAACGTTTTGCGCTCCGAATAATCTGGGGAGCGAAGCGCGACGACTAAATACTCCAGAGCTCGAAGCGCTAGGAGCAAATAGCGCGTCGTAGGCGCACTCTAACTTGTTAACTATTTATTACGTTAAAATTTCTATAAAATCGATTAAATATCTCAAAATTACTAATGTAAAAAATAAAATTGTAAAAATTAGTTGCTTTTTTATCGAAGAAAATTTTTTTTTGTAGGAAATGAAAATAATTTACTAAAAAAATTACGTTTAATAGGCACTATTCATGTTTATATTATTTCTTCTGCTTGCTGGTTTAGTTCGAGCGCATGGGTCACCCTTACCCCACCTTATTTCATACCACAACCTCGAATGGAACGAAACGGAACCACTTTTACACTACATTCTTGGCATTGACGTGACTTTAAAACCACGCCTATCAACTGACCAAAGGTGGGTGTGGTGTATGTGTATTTATGACGTATTTTACGATCAGAAAACTTAATTGCATCATAATATTATATGCATGAAATTACACATTGGCGGGTCAAGTTTCCTGTGAGGCTGCTTTGCGGGTGACTTCTCATTTATTTTGTAGAATATAAGAGTACTTTTTAGTGCACCATGGTTATGATATGTGCCTTACGTAAACATTTTAATTAGGAAATTTATAATATAAATATAAAATTGTAATATTATATTAAACGGAAAAACATTTGTAAAAGTGAAGGAGTAAGAGTGAATGAAATTGAAGAAGTTTTGTCTTCAACTCTACACTCAGAGATCTTTTAGTCGAGTTAATGATAAATGTGAATGAAAGTTTAGTATAATACTGTTTTAAAACACCGAAAAATGCGATACTCTTACAACTATTCATATTTCGTACGGATGTTTCATATTGTAATAATACTTCTTAGTAAATTAAAGAAGAAAAATTAGTATACTGAATATCAAATATTATCAATATTTGTATTTCAAAAAATAAATTGTAAGAAAAAATAACATTGTATTTACTAAGTTGTGGAAAAATAATAATATTAAGAACAACAGTGAATATCATTATCTGAATAGCCATATTCGTCACAAAAATGAAATCGTCACAAAACGCATGCGCGTTAGTGCTCATTTTAACGGCAACATAACCTCAATTTCAAAGGCAACATATTCAAAATTTCTCAGTCATAACGACATCATTTTTAATTAAATGGTTTCTTATTATGTATTTATTTCAAAAGAAACACGGAAATAAATTTGATTTAAAAATCGCGCGCTACAGAGGACTTCCGTATTCCGGTTGGACCTACATAGCAGTTTGTTTTTGTGAGTAGAGATGGTGCCACTGAAAAGTACTTTATGCCCGCTTCAGCGGGCATAAAAATTTCCCAGGTAGAAATTGACGACTGGGCCAGTACTGGCCAGGTACAGATTGCCGGAGTACCAGTACTGGGCGCATATACTGGGCCAGCACTGGGCCAGTACTGGCATGTAATGCATGACAGTACTGGCGTTCGGTACTGACGCGGTACTGGACACCAGTACTGGTTGTGTACTGGCTGTTTACTGGCGAACTACTGGCAGAGTACTGGCTATTATAGTCGCCGTAGTTACTTTAGAATCCGAAATATTATTAAAAAACGAATTCAGGGTGTCTAGTGATCAGGCAATTTGAAATTCTCGGGTGTTGCCCGGTTTTTTCCCGGTCGATTTTTTTTCCTCTGACTAATTTATAGATGTTTTTTGTGATTGTTGCAAGTCAACGTATACAAAAAAATATAAATTTTAACGTAATATAGATGAAAAAATGTATGGTATAAACAAAACAATTATTTATTTACACGAGCTAAACTTATTTTTAATCACAGATTGAAGTGATAAATATTAATCGAAAGTAAGAAGATAAAGTAGAAAAAAGTCAATTTTTCGATAAAATACAAAAAATTCTCGGTCCTAAATGAAATTCACGGGTTTTTCTAGGATTCGCGGTCACTAAGACTCTAAGGAATTACTAAAAATTACAGGATAAGATAACTGAATTTGTATATTTAATATTTATTTACATTTTCTTTGAAAAATTAAGTTTTCAATTCAATAAACCAACTGAATGCGTTTGTTAAAACAAAAGAATATTTAGAATTTAAAAATATCATGAGAAGTACGAGATTTTTTAGTAACTTAAACACCTTAAATAAGTTTTTTTTTAACTTAAATTCTTAAGCAAATCGAAGAACATTTAAAATTTTCAAAAACTTAATGAAAACATTCTTTAAAACATAAAAACATGAAATACGCTTAGTTCTCTGGTATTTGTGCCTGTGCTTGTTCCTGTACTTGCGTCGCTAATTGACGTGGTTTTCTTCCTCCATCACGACCACAAGCGTTAGAAAACCATCTACTGGTTTGAGAAAGAATTGTTTCTTTAGAAACCACATTTTAAAACTTTTTAGCAGCACCACTGGAAGAAATATATATTAAATAAAAAATTTAATAAGGTAAAAGCGTGTTTAAAAAAAATTATAAAGCCTATATACATTACTTACTTTCCAAACACTTAAAAGTTTTCGTCGCCTTAAAATTTTCCTTTGCCACCCCGCGACAAGGTTTTCCTGCTCCACTGTATAGTTCCTGCACAGTTTTGGTCATAATTGTGGGTAATATAATATTGATAGCATCCTTGAAATTCCTTGCTCGCGCTGCGAGAAGATACATGTACTCAATGTTACGTCGTAACAATTGTAGTGTGAACGAGACTGTATGCTTGGTTTTACGCGCGAAAATATAAATCCGAAACTACTGAAAGATAGAAAGAAAGAGGTCTGAAAAAGCACGAGAGAGGGGAGAGAATGCGTACGTACAAGCGATCGGCGTTGGCTCGCTCTCAGTCGTCTCCTATCCGTGGAACCGAACAGTCCGTCGCGACCGATCACCTATCATAGGCAACGCCTCTCATAGGCAAATCTAAATCGCCGTAAAGGCCAGTGTTCTAAACACGACGATATAAATCGCCGTAAAGGCCAGTGTGTTCTCACACGACGTTATAAATCGCCGTAAAGGCCAGTGTGTTCTCACACGACGTAATGCAATCGCGAGTGCGACGCCAACGCCGGTTCGTAGTTGCGAAATCATTTCTCGTTTAGTGAATTCCCGAGTGGATAATCTTGTAAATGCTCTTTTGTGTGTAGTGAAATTAATAAATTTGGGTTTGTTTATGTCTTAGCCGGCTTTTTCCCATGAAATAGTATTTTTCATTATAGACTTTCCCTGTGGTTTTCATCTCAAACTAAAATTAAGTATAGTGGGGTTTTTAGGGAGCTAAAATCATCTAAATTCAAATTAGATTGCCAAGCCACCTAGGGCGAAGCAATCGCACAACAAAACACTCAGTCTAATCAAAGAAAGAACAAAAATGAGGAAAACTATAAAACACAAACGCAATAAAAAGTAGTGATGCACCTCAAGACAAGAAAATCTTGATCTTGCTTCATATCGCTCAAAATTTCAAGAATATTGATAACCAAGATTCTTGAACATTCAAATGTTTTTTATGTTTTTTTCGAGAAGTCTTGCTTTTGTCAACATGAAGTAGAGTGAATATGTTTAGGTAACCATGGTAACATATATATTAGTGCCATTTAATAATTTTTTCAAGATTCTTGATAATGACAAGAAAACATCGAGACAAGATCTTGAAAGTCAAGATCTCGCTTGAATGCATCACTAATAAAAAGGGTAACATGAGAGTAAAGCAAAAAAAGGAAAGACTTGCCACATGCAATTGAGAATCTTCATTATCTTTAATCTCTTCATCGGAGGATTTGAAAGCTTGAAGTGAGGCTTTCGGCAAATCACGGAGAATTGGCTTTCCCGATAGTTGAGAAATTGTATCAGAAGCTTCTTTAATTTTCACTGCGTCTTCTATTTTTTGCAATCTTTTGTTCAAATGATGCAAAAGGCGTCTCTCGTGAAGTTGAAGTAAGTTAGTCACCTTTTCACTTAGCTTTGAGTAAAGTTCTTCAGACTTCATGTTTTCCTCTGCAATTAAATTATTAACATTAATATACTACGAGTTATTTCAGCACAATGAATTAATTACTTGAGTGTTATATAGGCTCAATAAATATTTTTAAAGTAATAAAAGCTGTGTAGTTTAATTGGAAAAGGAAAAAAACAAATTTAATAATCTGAATTAAAAATATACATATTTGCTTTATTAATTTTTTCTTCAGTAATAAAAGCTGAATTACCTTTTAATTTTCCACAAGTGGTGCATTTGTCCATACTTGAATTACGAGTTCCTTTATCGTTCTTGATCGATAAGTTGTTGCTTTTGAGCGAACTTTTTATACGTTGCTTTTCGCCACTGTGTGCATTTGTGTTTGAAGTATCATGGTTCTGTGAGTCGGAAGCTTGTTTTATATTTAAGTTATTAGAATTTCCATTCCTTTTTATTCCATTTAGTTTTTCACCATTCTGTCCATCTTTTGGTGCATTTTCGTTTTGCAATCTTTCTCCTTCATTGATATTTGAATCTGAGGAAGCTTCATGGAAGAGAGACTCGTTTGAATTCAAGCATTTCTTCGCTTTACTCTTAGCACCCTTAGAAAAATTAGATTCAGTGGTTGAGCTATTGACTGAATAGCTTGAAGAGCTGTGACAAGAAGAATCTACGTCAAGATTGATAGATTATTCTGTTTTATTTACGGACATGGGAGGTAGATTTTTTGCCATAGCAAAGATGGATTCCGCCGATTCTTTATTTTCTGACTCCGATGATTCGTTCTGATCAATGACTTCCTCCTCACTTAAGCAGCTTTGTTCAAAAGTGCTCGTATCAACTATAGACCTTCAAAAGGCTCTGTCTAGTCGTCTTAATCCCTGTTCAAGTGAATCTGCAGCAATTTTTAATATTCATCAGTTAGTATTGAATATCATAATAATAACTATTATCTAAAAATAATAAAATATTATCTTACGTGCTTCTTTTAAAATAATGATTTCCCAATCATTCCATTTGGGATGTGGCAATCTACCAATTCGAACCCACTGCTCTACCATAGAACAATTATTTTTCGAAGGATATTTACAATACCACTTTTTATTCCTCAAAATGACCCAAAATCTGGGCACAAGTTCAACGACTCTCTGCCTATCTGCATTTAATTTTTTGAATTGTACAATTACATGAGTCGTGTTCTTCAACAAAACTTGATTTCCATCCATTTTCTATTCCTCCACTGTAAAAATGTTCAGGAGAAATGTATTTCGATTTTTTCATGTTTAATTTCAAAATACAATATCCTGTATTTCTCAATAAAGATATAATTTTACCATAAAAATTATAAAACATAAGAATGCCAGGGGTAATTCTTGGAAGTTAAACTAGAAATCATGCCTTGGTTTTCCCAGATGTAGAAAAATATCGAAAATTTAATTAGTTTTTAATACTTTATAACATTTTTTTAAATATAAAATTAGAAAATTTCTAGTAAAATAACCTCATTTATCTCTATTTATTGCATTCAGCGATTTTGGTGTAGTGTTTTATTTTCCAAATGATATAAAAAACCAATTATTAATAAATCAAACCTTTTTGCATTTCATTTTAGACATTATAAATATTTTTAAATCAAATTAAATACTCTCGTTTTTTTTTTATCTCATACCATGCTTTCTAGATAATTCTACCTATATGAAAATTATAGGTTAGGAAGTAAGATGAAAGTTTCCTTACCTTTTTCAACAATCAGTGATCATAATGGACAGATGAAGATTGATGATAATGATTGTGAACGTCTTCACAACAAAAGGTTTCAATATTAATCTCCACTTTGTAAAATATTTCAGACAAACTGTCTCTAATAAAAGCGTGCTCGTTGTACTCGGTATTCGTTAAAATGGCAACAGAGGAATGTGAAATAACGAGAACGTTCTGATTGGTAGGTGGTGAAAGGTGGCTACTGCTTAGCGGCAAAATATGAAATCTGAAATTTCGTAAATAAGGTTTTAAAAAATATGAAGACTTTTTTTTAGTATAAAGCAACGTCAGTTTTAGAAAATAATTAGTAAATTATTTAAAAAGAGCAATATTTATCATTAAAACTATTTCTCAAATCCCAAAGATGACTTGCGATTAAGTAATTGATATACTATCTAACCTAATTCGAATTATTGAACTAAACATTTTTAAGGCATGCAAATATTGAAAAAAATGTGTTACTTTTTATTAATATTTCTCGCAGATAAGTAAAAAAGACTTTTTTGTCATACCCCCCCTGAAAACGCTCCTTTTAAGGCCCGTTTTGCGGGCGTAAAGTTGTACTTTTAAGACCA
>JAUESH010001939.1:0-23683 GCA_032275165.1 Synergus magnus
CGAATTCTTTAATCAATCTCCTGCGACCCCAAGACTTTGGTGCAAGTGTCAAAAGTAAAACTTTTTCTGAATTACTGCAAGTGTTTTTGAATTTTTCTTTGATTTGTAGAAGAATCTCCATTGCCGACTCATGCTCTTCATTGTGTAACGATCGTTAATTTTGGGGTTAAGCCCCCCCTTATTTACCCCAGCGGATGCTTCAGTCCATGCCAGAGTTGAGTTTTAGGGGCAAATAAATAAATTAACGCAGGATATTCAATTTTAACAAAAATAACAAATACTCTATATTTTCCTATCAAATACATCGCTAATTTAAAACTGGTTGTGAGTCTAACGGTGAATGTGAATGAACGTGTATGTGTGTGTGTGAGCTTTAACAATGATAAGTGCCTGTGTGTGTGTAACGCGGAGTACAAAGTTGAGTGTCATTGTGTATGTCTGCGACTCGAATTAATATTCGGGGTTTTATTTGAATGCGGCGTGTGTGTGTTAGAAGCGGTGTATTTCGCGGGGAGAGAGAGAGTGTGCGAGAGATGTGTACAAGCTTAAGCCGGTTCCTGGAAAAAAGCATGATCGACGCATTAAACTTTAGCGCAGCTGTTAGGTTCGTCGGCGAACGAGACGAGAGTCATCCCCTGGGCCTGACTCTCTTTAAAGCGGTAAAGCGGAGCGGACGGTGAGAGAGAAAGGATGGGAGTGACGTCAGAGGTTAGGACGAGATGGCTAAGGTGGATGTTCGGTACCCGGTTTTCCAGGATACGTGGGGATCAGGCAAAGGGCGCACAAGTCAATCCAGGATAGGCTGGGGTGAGCCAGCGTAGCCCTTCACTCGATAAACGGTTACAGTTGCGCCTGTAGTCGAGTATCGAGTGGATGTTCGAGGCGACGTTTCCGCAGGTCAACCAAGGGTAGGCCGGTTTTGGGCCGACGTACCCCTTCATCAAATAAACGGCTATAGTTGCGCCTATAGTCGAGTATCCGGAGGGTCTTAGCGGTCGGGGGTTATCTGCAGATGATCTCAGACAGGTTACCCTGGTTGACGTCACCCGATGCCTAGTGTATCACGGTCACAGTTGCGCCTGTGGTCGCGATTCACCTCGGCTTCAAGGCACTATGCCTTATCTCCAGGTATTATGTCTAGGTTAGTCCCGGTTGTCCTGCTACAGTTGCGCCTTTAGCAGAGTAACCAGTCAGTTCGGCGAGCGCAGGCACTCCGTACGAGCCGTGTTCGCTCCCGGCGAACTGAGTGAATCGTGCAACTGCGAGTGTTTTAGGGACTTGCCTTCGACTGTGGAGCGGGATGCGCATGCGCGCCGGTAAAAGGGCCGTCATGGCGGCTCTCGCCTCGCTGCCAGTGACGTAGTAGAGCGAGATAGAAATATGTGGCGAGCGAGATGGAAGTGCTCGTCACAATTGCTACAATAATTTGTTAATCTTTTAGGTTTGGATATTGACGGAGAAGGAAAATTCTCATCATTTATAGGATAATCTCTTTCAAATAATCCCACATTTTCACCTGTAGATAATATGTCATTCTCAAAAACGAATGTATTGTTATTGGAAATAAAGGCATCTTCATCTTCAAGCACGGGATCTACTTGAATAAACAATGGAGAAAATAGGGAAAATTCAGTCATCTCCTTTCTGTACGATCCATATACTTTCGAATTAGGTCATATGCTAGGGTACTTTTCTCGAAGCTTTACAGAAATTGATCTTAGATCAGATGTGAGCTTATGATGATTATACTTTTGAAAATGATCACAACAAATGTGTCCAAAACTCCTTCGTCTTTTCATTGTGCCACAGTACTGCTCCAAAGAAATATTTTTCCATGTGTTGTAAAAAATCAAAACACTACAATTGATGTAAGTATGAAAAAAAAGAACCAGCACAATTATTACTGAACAAGTTTAAAATAAGATATGAATGCGACATAACCACGAATGTCCAAGAATTCACTTCTAATTGCTTACTATGTCTACACATACAAAACAAATGCGAAATAGGTGAATGTCATAACTTCAGATGGAATCTATTGGTTTTTTCGCGCTGTGGCTAGTTGGCGCGAGGCACCTTCGCTCGTACCACCTCATCTACCACCAATACTTTCCATCCCATATTTGTTTTGGTAAGGTTTTCACGAGAAAAAATCAAGCTTTCCTTCTAGCCTAACTAAAAAAATATAAAAATGCCGCATTTGGAGAAAAACTCAACAACGTTTTTAAAAATGAAAAATTAAGGCGAAATATTGTTTGTATTGTATAGTGATTATTTTTATTGTAAACCTCGTTAAATTTCCTTTCCAAACCCCTCATGAAAAAGTTAAATTGGATAACTGTATCAGGAGTTATGTACAATTGAAAGTTAGCGGTCGGGGTGAATATCGAAAATTCGGACCCCTGTATCTTGACAACCCGTTGTACTACGTGCGCCCCCTTTACAGAATCTAAAGAGGTCCACTAGCACTACAATTTGGCGGGGTTTGAATAAGATAGGCGACAACAAAATTTGAGGCGGGGACACTTGGGAAATTTTACCCCATATACACGAAACCTAACCTAACGCCATGCGCGCGCCACGCGTACCGTGTCTGATCGCAACGAAGACACGAGCGGCTGCATGCGAAACGCTGCAAAAAGAAAGAGACAGAGGTGCATTTGCGTTTTCGATAGATGCGGTGCGCTTCACGCGCGCACCGTATTAGGTTAGGTTTCGTGTATATGTGGATTTAGCTTTATAACGTGAGAACGTAAGCGGTGCGTTCCGTAACAACGCGCGTGAGCAAAATCGACTTCTACATATTGTAGATGCAACAACAAATTCCATATTGTTTTCCTATTCGGAAATATTTGGAACGTATCCGGACCACGGATACGGAAATTGATTTCCTCTAAATCCAAGTTAGCGTCTATCTGGGTCTGTCTAGAACCAACCAGGTTCAAGAAATTAATAAGTATTAGTATATCTGGGTCTTGTCGGGATCTATCCGTGACATGGAACTAGAAATTGATTTTCTGTATTCAATAAGTTTGTCTATCCAGGTCTATCTGGGATTTGGCCGGGGGTTTTTGCAGCGGAAAAGAGTAAGTCCAACAACATGTAATTGATCGGTCATATTCGGGTTGCGAAAATAGGATTTGATTTACTCTAAATTCCCGCATTGGCCCTGATACGAAATTATATGCCGAATATGCGGATTAAATCCGATAAAAAAACGTTCAGGGCAATACTGGGCATCGAAAACATACCGTATATAAGCAGATAAAAAACCAAATTGAAAAAATTGTACATACCGGTCAAGTTCCGAATAGAACCGTATTTACAGTAACAGTTTTACACAGCCAGACTCTCGCGGCTTATTCCACGAAACAGACTGCCTCGTCTCGCCTCCCTCATTGTTCTACCGCCTGCCATTACCATTCGCCTCTCTGACGGTAATACCATGGCCGTATTAATATTCAAAATTATAAATAACCATAACACTTTTAATTTTTCAGTGAAATGTATTAATCCTACAGAACAATCAATTTGCTTCGAAACGTGCAATATTTATTTTCCTTATATCAGCTTTGAATTATGATCATCTGAAAAGTTATAGTTAAAAAATCTGTCTTTTTTAATCAAATGATTCGCTCCTTACTTGGATTAAGTAATCTGAAGCGATTTCTTAAATTTTCAGCTTTGAGATTTTTCATATACCAGAACTACATTGATTTTATTTAAATTTAAAATATGATTTACGTATAAGTTTACGGCCTTCTGTTTGACTGTGCAGTAATCCATATTATGTATTCTAATTTATTTCAGTATCATTGAGATTCACGATCTTGGAAGTTAAATTTGATCGGTTATTAGTAAAAAGGAAGGGAAGATGGCTGTGAAAGAATGGTTTCGAAATTTACAACCGGTTAAATTATATATGATTCTCTTCTTTACTTCCACGTTTTTTCTCATTGAAATAATTGCCAGCTACGTGACACATTCATTGACTCTCCTATTGAATGCATATCATATGCTTTGTAATATTATTGCCCTTGTTGGCTGTATAGCATCAATTAAAGTAAGTATTCACCTGGAATAAATCTATCAAATAATAATAAGCATAATATAACCATTGGGCACATGGAACCTGTTTGACTTAGGGCTTATCGAAATCAAACAGAATCAGAGTTTAGATTCGACATGGTGCGGAAATATTGTGGTTCCTTAGCACTGACAAGTTCCCAAAATTTAACTGAAACCGTTATTTCAATGTGTTATTGAAATTCACCTTACATTTCGCTGTGTGAGAACAGCAGTTGATAAGAGACGTTTCTTGTTTCTAGATTCGGGAACGTTTTAACTAGAGAACTCGCGATTTGTCTGCTCGGTGTGCATTTCTCCGTTTCAGAAAATGAATAATTGCAGACAAGGTATGCACTTTCTCAAGAAAAACGCGATGTATTTTTTACAAGATGCACTCTAGGATTTTGTCAGACCCTGAATATTTGTCGAGTTTCATTTATTTATCCCGAAATCTACTCCTAAAATCAAATGCGGAGGTAGGACTGTGTTCATCGTTAGAAGCATTCAGATCATTTTTTAAGTCCCCATTATCCAATAACTTAGAAACTCGTCGAAATGAAAGTTTTTAAAAATGATTCTAAGTACGGCTCTGTGACCGTATACATTTTAGAAAAAGGTTTTATGGGAGATATGGAGACAACTTACCAAATATGTAGGGTCTTGCGTAGTCTTGGGTCCCATAAAAATGAAAATACATCTCGGCTCAGATGAGAGAATGAATCTTTTGCCTGAAAATATTAATTTTCTGAAAGGGAGCGAATGCAGACAGAGCAGACGAATCGCGGTAAAGAGAAACTAAATGTCAGACGCTCTCAATTATATTAAGAATTTTAGGCACAACACCGACACTGAAGGAAAAACCCGCCAAGTACAAAAAGTTTGAACTTCTTATCCTTTGAAATTCCAACCCGAAATTCGCGATTCATTGCGACACAAAATTGTAATTTGTGATTAAAATAGAGAAATATGATTGTTCAAGGTCGAAAGAAAAGAGAAACACAATGAGTAGACCGCACCGTATCAAATCACAACGCAATGGTCTCTTATGGTAAATCGTCTGAAAATCGCTGTTGGTAATTATCATTTTTTTTTTTTTTTTCAAATGTAAGAATCGGAATGAAAACACAAACTGAGACGGTGTATATTGCAAACATGTGTTGAATTTCAACATGTGTTTGCAATATATACCGTCTCAGTTAGTGTTTTCATTCCGATTCTCACATTTAAAAAAAATGATAAATACCGACAGCGCTTTTCAGATGACTTTACCATAAGTGACCGTGGCACAGTCTGCTCATTGTGTTTCTCTTTTCTTTCGACCTTGAACAATCATGTTTCTCGATATCAATTACAAATTACAATTCTGTGTTGCAATGAATCCCGAATTTCGTGATGGAATTTCAAAGGATAAGAAGTTCAAACTTTTTGTACTTGACGGGTTTTTCCGTCAGTGTCGGTGTTGTGCCTAAAATTCTTAATATAATTGAGTGCGTCTGACATTTAGTTTCTCTTTACCGCGATTCGTCTGCTCTGTCTGCATTCGCTCCCTTTCAGAAAATGAATATTTTCAGGCAAAAGATTCATTCTCTCATCAAAGCCGAGATGTAATTTCATTTTTATGGGTCCCAAGACTACGCAAGACCCTACATATTTGGAAAGTTGTCTCCATATCTCCCATAACACCTTTTTCTAAAATATATACGGTCACAGGGCCGCACTTAGAATCATTTTTTAAAAACTTTCATTTCGACGAGTTTCTAAGTCCGTTTATCCAATGCCCTTAAGGTACCATACAGGAGAGAAAACTTGGTCCAGGATATTCCAGAATGAAAATGAAAGGTAAAAAGGAGTAAAAAACGATGGCGTAAGCAGTGTTAAGAAAAAAAATACTCTTAGATGTTTTTGGGATCGCTGAATCCGAATCCGGGGTCATTTTCACCCCACCAGGTGAGACTCAGGGCCGAACGAATTTGTTCATACAGATTTCGTTGCAATTTCTGAATCCTTACATTGAATATCGGGAATTTTCCCTACATTCACTGTTTCTTATGGTATCTAACCTTTTTATCCTCCAAAGATATTACGAGCGGTTTCCTTTTACGCTTCACTCCGTTCTCACTACTTTCTCTCATCAATCACCAGCAGTAATCAGCCAACATATTGACATTCCATCGACCTTGCTATCTCACTTCGTTGGGAAGTAATCCATATCTGACTGCAAATAGTGTAAATTGAGGCTCATCAAACACCTCAGTTTTTTATTATTTGCTATCATTCGAGCCAGTATTTCTTTGACTCTTCACTTTTATGATTCTCAAGAAAATTCTCCTCAAATTTTTTGAAACTGATCCAAGCTGCTTTTTCCTTGTTATTCATTGTAGAAATGAAGTCACGATCTCTCCCCATCAAAAGTGAAGAGTACAAAAAAATAGTAGCTCTAATGATAGCGAATCATAAAATGGATTACTTCCCAACCAATCTAGGAGATTTTAATGAGGAGCAAGGGGAGAGGTTCCATCAAGACATAAAGACAATGGAAGTGATATATCATGGTCAATGGAATGTAAATATGATGGCTGATTATTGCTGGTAATTGAAGAGAAAAAGTGGTGAGAACGGAGTGAAGGTTAAGAGGAAACCGCTCGTAATATCTTTTGAGGATAAAAAGGTTAAATACCATAAGTATCTGTGAATGTAGGGATTATTCTCGATATTCAATGTAACGGTTCCGAAATTGCAACAAAACTCTGTTTGGACAAATTCCTTTGACTCTGATCCTCACCTGATGGGGTGAAAGTGACCCCGGCTTCGGATTCAGCGATCCCAATAGCGTCTAAAAGTAGAGCTTTTTTCCAATGCCATGGTTTTTCCAATTTTGACCTTTGGATGACCTTCATCCCGACCTGATGGGGTGAAAATGACCCCGGATGTGGATTTAGCTACCTCGAAAACGTATACGTAAGGTGGTTTAGCTCGGGTTGTAGAACATTTTTTTTTGTGGGGCTGTGTAATGCATATAAACATGTACTAGTTTCTAGAAAATGAAAAAAAAATAAATTTTCCAAATGTTTTTATATATAGAAAAGGCGAGATAACACTCAGTAAGGTAGATTTTCATATTGACTAAAGCTCGATCTCTAACAGACATCTGCATTACACAATGATGGTAATACTGCTGTTGGTAACTTTGCATGTTGGACTTAGTAAATGGACTACTGACAAGGAACCATCACAATGGGTTACGGTCTTTGAGCGAAATCACTCATACCATGGTGTAGGCCTACCATATACTAGCTCCATTGCATATTCCATTTTTGCGAACATGTGGAAAAATTTTGTGTAATTTTGATTCGAATATTCCCAGTTCCATATGGTGGAGTCCATGTCAAGTGATCACAAGAATTTACGTGCTTGAATGGGATTTGCGTGTAATTCGGTGTAATCAGTCCTTTAGTAGTGAAGAAAAATCAGAATAAATATTTTTTGAAATTTCCAAAAAATGGCGAAGATATGGGATTGAAATTTTTTGGACCTTTTTTTTTTGGAAACATCATATCTTTGGTTCTAATTAACCGATTTAGCTCTTTAAGATCTCAAATTTTTTGTAATATAACGTATTTTCATACAGAAAAAACTCAAAGAAAAAAGAATAATTTTTGACTCTTTTTTGTAAACTCAAAGAACAAAAATCGCTTTTTTGAAAAAAATACATTTTTCATTTTTCCTATTTTTTGCCAAATAAAGGTATACATGTGCTTTAAAAGTTCTGTAAATTTCATCGTGGGCCAGTCAGTAGTTTAGGAGAAAAAAATTCAAACGCAACGTCCTGCATGACGAAGCGTCGCGGGATAGCGTGGAGGCCGCCCACAGGACGTTGCATTTGAATTTTTTTCTCCTGAACTACTGCTTGGCCCACGATAAAATATACAGAAATTTCAAAGCACATGTAGACCTGTATTTGGCGAAAAAATAAAAAAAAATGAAAAATGTACTTTTTTCAAAAAGCGATTTTTGTTTTTTGAGTTTACAAAAAAGAGTCAAAAAATTTTTTTTGAGATTTTTTTATATGAAAGTACGTTTTATTGCAAAAAATTTGAGACGTCAGAAAGCTAAATCGGTTAATTAGAACCAAAGATATGATGTTGCCAATAAAAAGGTCCAAAAAATGTTAGTCCCATATCTTCGCCATTTTTTGGTATCTTCCAAAAATATTTATTGCGAATTTTCTTCACTACTAAAGGACTGATTACACCGAATTACACGCAAATCCCATTCAAGCACGTAAATTCTTGTGATCACTTGACATGGACTCCACCATATGGAACTGGGAATATTCGAATCGAAATTACAAAAAAATTTTCCACATATTCGCAAAAATGGAAATATGCAGTGGAGCTGGTCTATGGTAGGCCTACACCATGGTATGGGTGATTTCGCTCAAAGACCGTAACCCATATTGATGGTTCCTTATGAGACAAAAGTCGATAAAGTGTTCCTTGACATATCGTCGAAAGCTTGAACCTTAGCAGAAATCTGCGTCACCGACTGAGGGTAATATCGGTGTTCGTAGCTTAGCATGCAACTGTGAGACTTAGTCAGTAGGTTTTTACCATTTTACTGTACTATTAGAACTTCCTCTCATCTGGTACCCCCACCACTAACTTCCTTGTAGTACTGACACATGCGGAGATGATTTCCCGCATATATTTAAGTCAGATTGGGCGATTTATCGCCAATTGGGCGACTTGGAATAGGCTTGCGGCGACGAGGAATTTAAAAAGTCGCCGGGCGACAAATTGGGCGACTTTTTACAGCACTTGGGCGATTTTTGCGATTAGAATTTCAGTCAATACAAATTTGAGTTTCCTTTCTAAAACTCCAATCACAGCATTCCTTAATGAATGATACAGTATGTAATTATTGTGCTTTCTGATTGCTTGATTCGTATTTGCATGAGAGAAATAATGTCTGTTGTCAGCCAAACATAGGTAATCATGGTGATCATTCGTTAGCGTTTGTATATGGTACATTCATTGCTCCTTCTTATTGGCTGAAATATTTTCGACATGTTTTGACTAGTTTGGATTTACAAATGATAACTAAGAGTGTGCGCAATAGTTATTCGTGTGTATTTCTGCTGTCCAACGCAAAAACCTAGTAAGTGACCTTTGCTATAGAGGTTATTTTCCTATACAAGTATGCTTGAAAATAGTCATAATGGCAAATGTCATTTACTAGGTTTTTACGTTGGACCGCAGACATTTAGACGATTATTTAACCAAAACAGCAAGGGCGCCAACCCCCGGGAGGCAGGTCGGGCGACTGCCCGACCTCTTTCGAGAAGGGGTTGGGGGTCCAGAGATGTATTACGTATAAAAAAAATAATAAAAAATAGTAAAATTTTAAAAAAAGGGGGGGGGTTGCTGAGGGATTTCCGTTGGTTTCACCCGACCTACTTCAAAAAGGATTGGCTCTAGCACCTTCTGAAGTCGTATTCGAAAGTGAGATGAATAGATTTTTCAGGCTCCCGTGTACATGATTAAGTCACATCTCGCCTACGTGTGAAATTGGCCTAAGGATTCTCGCAGTGTCTATGTTGATTGGATAAAAGAATTTTTTCCAAGATTGAACAGAATTTGGAGAAGATTTTTAAAATGGACAATTTAAAATGGATAAATGGTTGATAAGAAAATCGAATCCAGAATTACCTTGTATACTTGTAAGTGTATAAATTATACAATTATTTTGATTCTCTCTCATTACAAGAGTGACAAATGCACTGATGACGAAATCTCTAGGAAATAACTTTAGAGAAGAACTTTTCAATAAACTTTGAGAGCTCGGAGCTTTTTTTCTATAATTATCGATGAATAGACAGATCAGAGTTTCTCTAAACAATGCACGTTTACGGTAACTTTCTACGACTCTTCACAATTTAAAGTAAAGACCAGATTTTTTGATATGATAGAAATGTCTTGTGAAACAGCAGATAGTTTATATGGCTGCTTGAAAAGAGTTTTGGAAGAGAAGAATATACCACTTCAGAACTTAGTAGGCTACTCTTCGGATACAACGAATGTTATGTTCGGATCAAATCATTCAGTTGTTGCTCTTTTAAAAAAACTCTTACCCGATGTTGTATTTATTAAATGCTCATTCCACAGCGCAAGCTTAGCCGTATGTCAAGCTTGTTTGAAACTTCCACGATCTGTTGAGGATTTGGTCCGGAACATTGGAGCATATTTCAGCAGAAGCGCTCTAAGACGTGATTCCTTCAAAGAGTTTCAAGAGTTCTTTAAAACCGGAATACATGCGATTCTTAATGTATGTACCACTCGTCGTTGGGTGTCTCTAAAACAATGTGTGGACAGAAAATTGGAACAGTATCAGGCATTGGAAGGTTATTTCTCCGAACTAGCTTTCAGAAATCCATCGAAGACGAATGATGAAATTGTGAGCACGATGTCGAATAAATTCACAATCATTTATTTAGAGTTCCTGTCCTACGCATTGGGATTGATGACTGACTTTAGCATACTCTTTCAGTCGGACATTCCTCTGTTATACAGACTACAGCCAGAAGAAGAGAAATTGTTGAAAACGATTTGCAGCAACTATCTTGAAGTAGAGTATGTCAAGAATGCTTCAAACATCTTCGATCTTGATCACCAAAATTCGCTCCTGTTCGTTGAAGACAAGAACATTTATCTGGGCGTTCTTGCTACTAAAATCATTTACAACTTGACAACTAGCGGCAATGTACATCAGAGAGATCAAGATGTTTTCTATAACGGCATTCGTCAGTTCTTCATGACGCTAGTTTCCGAACTCAAGGAACGTTACCAATTCACAGATCCAGTTTTTAAAGTGATAAAAATAGTCGATCCTCCGTTTGCTCAATCTCTCAGGATTAAATCTTTGCAGTGTGTTCTATCAAGATTTTCTGTTTTAAAACAATTTGTAGATCAGCAAAAACTGGAGCAGGAATGGCGCCAATATGGTCTTAATCATGAAGAGTATCAGCTGGACTCATCACTCTCTCCTGAAGTTTACTGGCGCAAAGCTTTTCAACTAAAAAATACGGCAGGTACACCCCTTTTCAGCAATTTAGAAAAGGTTATGGACCGTCTGCTGGTCTTACCATTTTCTAATGTGGCTGTTGAGAGACTTTTTAGTCAAGTAAAGCTGACAAAAACACTTCATCGAAATCATCTGGCAAATGAAACTCTGAATTCGGTTTTGGCTACGAGAGAAGGAATTGCAGATGTTGGAGGATTGCTACAGTTTAATCCAACCAAAGAAATAATGGATGTGAAAATCTGGGAGTAATTATTCCTATTAAAGTATTATAATTTGATATTTGAAGATAAGGGATAGAATGATGATAAGATTTTGAATGTTTTTTATGCTAAGCATTATCACGTAAAAAATGTTATAACTAAAATAATGTTAATTTGATAAAGAAGAGACTGATATGCTTAAATACAATATGAAACAATGCACAGTGGGCATCTGATATCAGAATTTAAAAAAAAAAAAAATGGCGGATCCAATATGGCGGACGAGTATTTCAAAAAATTATTGGATCTACTTGAAACGTGGTATCTATGGGTTTTCGAGGGCGCTGACTTCGAATCTTAAGTCAGAATTTCAAAGAACCAAATGGTGGATACAATATGGCGGACGAGTGTTTCAAAAAATTATTGGATCTACTGGAAACGTGGTATCTTTGAGTTTTCGAGGGCGCTGATTACGATTATGGAGTCAGAATTTAAAAAAGAAAAAAACATTTAGCGGATCCAATATCGAAGACGAAAATATTAAAAAGTATTTTAAAAAATAATGTACGTAAAATGAAACACTTTTGCCCGCAGTTAACTTATAGTAAGCTATTAGAGCCTACCACAAGGGTATTTCAATTTTGATTTGTTTCTAATTTAATTTTTTTTATATTTATGTTTTTTTTTTATTTTAATTTTTAATTATCAAAACTGTGGTATTTGTTCTGAATTTTCTAAAATATTATCGCAAATCGAATACAAATCTCTATTTACAGATTGTTTCGCTGCGTAACGACAAGCCATAATTAACCTTAGGGGATCATGTTTCAGCTCAGCACTGATTTTAGAAACTTTTCGACGTTTTGAACTATCAGATTTTTCAGCAAAATTAAGCGATGGGCGGCCGAAATGTGAAGAGGGAGCAGAATCTTGTACTGCAATAAAAGGAACAGAAAAATTTTAATTTAACCATTCAGCATTATTCAATTCAAATCTTGCTGATATTCTCCTCGCAGCTTGAAATTCTGTATCACGTCTACATTTCAAAGATCGAATATTCATCATTAAAGATTTTACGTCTGACTGGAATATTTTCAATACTAAAATTCAGTTTCGATATAATGTAATGAATAGTTGAATCCAAATTATTATTCATTAGAAAGTCAATAATTTCTCTTTTGGTAAATTTCGACATTATATACAATATAATCAAATCCAGGAGAAAAAAAGTCAACGAAAAGAAAAAGTAAAAACTTGTAACTTTGGATAAGATTTCGAAGCAAAGTGAACACTGGAAAACAAGTGAGAAGCACAGCGAAACATGAGACGTGTGCGTGCGTGCGTATATGGCGGCTCGCGCAACTCAGCTAGACAGGTCAGTTCTTGGCGATCGGGCGCTGACTCTATTACATGCGATTATTATATTATTTATGAAAACGAACAAAAGTGAGCACCCCTACCGTAAAGTATACATCATAGTGAACACAATGGTATTTGAAAATTGTTGATATCTTGCGTTATTCCATATTGTTGTCGAATGAAAGAAAATATTTTACCAAAGTACTAATTACTTTCTAACATCAATGTGTCAGAAATTTTATTCAAATTTTTTTTTTAATCACTCAACATTTTTTTTTAACTTCTATGTGTCTAAGGGTAATAAGGAAAAAAGAACCATTAAAAAAAATAACGGATTCATAACTATTTTAAATGTTTGAACGAAGAACACATGAAGAATTTTTAAAACATTTTTAACTTTGCATATCTGCCAACGGAACAGGATTTTATTAATTAAACTATTATTTATGTGTAAGATACCCCAATTATCACTGATTACAATGACCTGATTTCTTTGTACAAATTCGAAAGTTTGAAAATTGGACTTTTGGCCACGGAACCGGGTCGTCTGGCCCACTGTGGCAATGACCAGGTTTTATATATTATTTTAGTTTTCAGATCTCTACATCCACCTCTAATTATAAGCATTACCTTATTACAATTTTTTAAAATAATTATACATTTTTTTGAATCCATAAAATTAATTGATTTAGGATTTTCATTATATTTTAAATTAACTATACATCTTTTAAATTACATGAAAACCTAGAACGAGAATTTTCAACCTGTTACAGGCCGCGTGATACCTATGGAATGCGTAATAGTTACTCTTGTGTATTTCTTGACTATGTTAACCCATGTTTTAAAACTTGTTTTAACAAAAAAATACACAGGAACAACCACAGGGCATGCCAGAGATAACAGAGATGCAAAAATCAGACTTCACTATTTAATAAATTCAATAAATCAGTTTTTTCTATATAGTTTTAGATTATTTGAATTTACGGAAAATTTCCGGGAAGTTTTAAAATTTGTCCGCGAAAAGTTTGGAATTTTCGATCGAGCTGCCGGGAAGTTTAGAGTGCTTACTCCGGCAACACTGAATCCCTAGTTCCGATGCTGTCTTGGAAATTAACTTGTTGACAAACTCTGTACCGTTATCCGTAAACAGTACTTCGGGAGTACCCCACCTAATATAACGGTGTTCTCAAAAGCCTTTTGAATATTAGCGGCGTTCGCTTTCCTCAATGGAAGAACTTCGATCCATTTGGTAAACATGTCTTGGAAAACTAGGATGTAGTGATGACCTGAGCGACTTGGTGGGAGTGGACCCATAATTTCGGCAGCAACTACTGACCAAGGTTGCTCTATCACTCTCTTTCCCATCAGACCGATTAGATCAGCTTGTTCGACCTTCATCTTTTGACAGACTTTGCATGAACGAACATAATCCGCTACGTCTTTGAACATTCCGAGCCAATATTAGAGCAACGACAGACACTGGAAGGTTTTGTCTACACCGAGATGACCTGAGGTCGTAGTGTCGTGTGCTTCGAGCATAGCCTTGGTTCGGAGTTCGAAAGGCAGTACCAGCTTCCATGACTCTAAGCCTTTTAAATTGTAGAGCCAACGTAAGCTGCTGTGATCCGTAATCACTTTAAAGTGATAACCTTCGAGATAAGGCCTGAAATTCTTCACTGCCCAAACTACGGCTAAACATTCTTGCTCTGTTACGGTGTAGTTCTTCTCGGCACCCTGTAATGCACGACTGGCGAAACGAATGACATGTTCTTCGCCGTCCTGGACTTGTGTCAAAACAGCACTAAGCCTGTACTGCTCGCATCTGTTTGTAGTACAAACGGCAGATTAAAGTCTGGCCTTGATGAAGTAGGTGTGGTACTGAGAGCAATTTTTAATTCTTGAAAGGCTTGCTCTTGTTCCTCGCCCCAAGTATATCTTCGGTTTTTCTTTAACAGGGGGTACAGTGTCTCGGCCTTTTCCACGAAATCCTTAATGAATCGCCTATACCATGACATCATACACAAAAATCGCCTACGTTTTCGTACAGTATTGGGAACAGGATAGTCAGTTACTGGTATGACTTTCTCCGGATCTGGGTGTATTCCAGATCTATTTACTAGGTACCCAAGATATCATACTTCGCTACATCCGAATTCGCTCTTTTCGCGACTAACCGTAAGTCCTGGGCTGATGATGCCTTCCAAAACTTTCTCCAACCAAAATAGATGTTCTTCAAAGGTTTCGCTCACTATTATTATATCATCGATATAAGCGAAAGCGTGAGGTTCCAATTCTGGAGTGATTAGCTTGTCTAATAACCTCTGAAAGGTAGCTGATGATCTAGATAAACCGAAGGGCATTCGATTTTAGTGATACAGTCTTTTTCCAGGTACTGTGAAGGCAGTGAACTCCTTATTTTTATCTATCAATGGAATTTGGTGAAATGCTTCGCTCAAGTCAATTGTAGAAATGTATCGAGCCGATGAGAGCCTATCTAAGATTTGACTGATGTTTCTCATAGGATATACATCCTTTTTCGCAACTTCGTTTAATTTACGAAAGTCGATGCAAAGTCGATAGCTTCCATCTCACTTTTTTGCCGTAACAACAGGATTGCACCACTCGCTGTTATTCGGACGTATTATCCCTTGATCTTCCAATTTTTGAGCCGATTCTCTAAAGGCTTCTTCCAATTTTGGAGATAAGCGTCTAATGTTCTGTTTAATAGGCTCATGGCCCTGTACGTCAATATGGTGTTTAGTCAAATTTGTTGAGGGAAGTTTGAAGGGCATTGGAGGGATTTTACGTGTAAGAAGCTCGTCTAGTTGTTGAATTTCCCTCTCCTTTAATTCCTTCAATCCTGCGCAAGGTTGGGGATTTGGAATCTTTTTCGTAGCTTTCACATTATTGACGTGATTATTCGAAGACTGAGCGGCTCCAGTCTGTAATTGGTCTGGGCCAACTTCTTGAACGTCATATGAATGCCAGATTCCCTCTCCTATTCTTCTATTCTCCATAATCTGTTCTTAAATCTAATGTCAAAATCGAAAAGCTCCGCGAAATCATGACCGAATAAAACTTCGCAATCGAAAGTCGGAGCAAAACCAAGTTGCATACATTTACTAATTCCTAAAAATTCTAAAAGTAAAATGGCGTATCCGGCGGTTTCCTCAATAACGCCATTTGGATACATAATTCCTGGGCGTACCTGATCAGCTAATTTCAAGCAAAACACTAAATTTCTTAAAGGCTGTCTTGCCCACATAAGTGCAACAAGAGCCTGGATCAAAGAGTCCTCGAAGTTGTTGGCCGTCCATTAAAACATTAATAAATAAACGCCTCGCATCAAATACCGCATGGACTTTATTTTTCTGAATTTGAGGGGCCCTAATAACGAAAGGGGGAAGAGTCCGGACCCTATGATCACTCGCCCTTATTCGTTTCCTGGTTAGGGTCCAGAGCAACCGCTACAGCTCTTTGAATACAGACCGGGTTTGCCACATAGATGGCAGAAAACCGTCATTTGCCCCTCTAGAATTAGTGGCACTAGCGGAAATGGATACGGGGAGAGTTCACTTCGGTGGACTTGTTTTCAGTTCTGGTCCCACCGCTGCATTCCGGAGATTTGGTGCATAGGCGGCCTGGATACCTACCGGAGGGTAACTAAAATTAGCTGGCGTCGTAGATGCAGGAGGAAAGCCGGGAAAAAAATTAAAAGGTGTCCAAAATGGAGAAAAACAATTGAAAGAATTGGACGGATTGGGTTGCGGAACGGCAGGAGGATCTAATCCTGCACACTGATTAGTGGGGATCGGATTATTCGTCGAAGTTGGTTTCTTGTCGTCGTTATGCCTTTTGCTATCATTAATCCCACGGTTCCTAGGTTTCCTTCTGTTACTGCTTGAATTTTCTTTATTTGCGCTCTTGGTATCCGTGGTATCGTCCGATTTGGATTCAATAGCTGCAACTTTATCCGTTTAATTTTTGCTTGCACGATAGGAAAATTCTGACAGAACGCTGTCCTTTACTGGTGGAGGGGGTTGATAGGATTTGCCTATTTCCCGAGAGGCTTCATATCGCTCTCCAGCTTCCTCTAATTCGCTAAAAGATCTGTAATCTATTTTGGGAAGGGCTTCGAAATATGTTCGATGCAGATTATTGATAGTGAGTTGTAATTGCTCATATTCGGAAATCGGTGGATCATAGTGTTGGAAAATAAGCCGAATATTCAGTAAACAATCTGCAATGGGCTCATCGGGGCCTTGTGTCCTACGACGACCCTCGTCTCTGACTCGCGTTTGAAAATTAATTCCTCCATAACGAAACTTAAAAGCGGCAACAAATTCCTCCCACGAACTCAATTTCTGTTGGCTAATCGGAACCAATGTTGTGCAGGTGTTTTAAGCAAAAACGGCATAGCCCTGAAAAGATCCGTATCAGTTAAGGAGCTACATCTACAGCATTCCTCTACTCTCGTAAGGAACTCTTCTCCACTGCTGTCTCGCTTTGCGCTGTAACTGATGTTCCATTTTGTCACAACATTGTGAATATTGACCTTTGGATTGAAATTGGACTGGCTTGGCAATTCTATCCGTACATGTGGGAAGACGCATGTAGATTCGCTCGATTCCCTACATTGTCGAAAATCCCAGGGCTAACTGAAAAGGGATCTTTATTCTGAACAACCGAGTCTAAAAACGGGTTTTTGCTTGTTGATAAAGCAGTCATGTAACTTGCATCTAAATCCGAGTCTCTATCCAACAAAGAAGTGGGAGCGTAATTATGAGGCTCTACTCTAATATTCTGGCTAAATCCCGAAGTAGTACCTAAATCAGGTCTACACGGAGAGAAAAGATATAGTTGGGCCAACCATGAAAATGGAAAAATATGGGGCAACCATGTCTATAGTTACTGCAACCATAGTTATGGGTGCAGCAGCCAAATTTTGGTCAGCGCAACCAAAAAAATGGCTAAGCTAAGCAATTGAATGGTTGCGCTAACCAAACCTTGGCTGCAGCAACCATAACTATGGTTGGAGCAACTATAGATATGGTTGCCCCATATTTTTCCAGGTTCATGGTTGGCCCAACCATAGCTTTCTCTCCGTGTAGATGTCATGCGCGTTTCTGTAGATTGAGTTAAACCTGAAACGATGCTGGGATCACTGTTGGTCGACTAACTGGGATGTGTGACTGTTCGCCTCCGTAACCGTTCGTCACCAAGTGTACGGGGCAATATGGCGGTGCCGAGAACATGAAGAGTGGGGATGACTAGAGATATCGGCACGGAGTATATAAAATGTATACGATGGGAAACTCCATGGTAAATAATGACAATGGAAATTCCCTACAGTACTCCCCCAAAGTTTGAACGAAGATTGACAATGGAGTGGAGATTTTCGTTTAAACTGATATCTTCTAAAGTTCGATGTACAGCATGAGTCGTAGAAAAAAAAAATTTTTAGGTAACATTGTCATTAGACATAATTTCTTTGAAAATTGATGAATCTACTTAGACTAAGTCGAAGAACTATACAATATATACATATTTACACACAACATTCATACATACATACAATAGTCCGAAGAAGAATCATCATAATAGTATATATACATAGTCGAGTATTTCGCTGTACATTGGGAATTACTTGGTAGACTGTAAGATCGTTTGACAGTGAGTTTCTGTTGAATGCGTGATCTCGTGTGACGTTTTTGATATAAAATTTGAAAAGGTATCAATGATAAAAAAGGTTTAAAAAGTGTTTGACAAAGATTTGTGATATCACATTCGTGCATTGTTTGCGCGCGCTAAAACTAGGTAAAAAGTTTTTCTTTGGTATTCGATAATCAGTCTGGGTTCGCATGACTGAGTTTAAATTGATATTTGTTGGAACAGAACTTCGTTCAGAAAATAGATTTGAGTTATTATCAAATAATTGTGAAAGAATGTGAAACTAAGCTATTCGTCGGGGGGTAAACAGCTGTCGAGAACAATTGAAGGCTGTGATTCGCTTCCCCCTCTCTCGAAAGATGGAAAAGATTTGAATCGACGGGCTCAAGCACGAAGAGAGAGGTACGTCGATTTCTATCGTTAGACATGTGCTAGGTATCGTCGCGATCGGAGTTTTTCCGTCGAATCGTCAACATCATAACGTATGTTGATAATCGAGCAGACCAGTGTGCGGTCGCTCGAGAAACCTCTCTTGCAATTCCGAATATCGATAGAACGCGGGAGAGATTGAGTTAAGTTGAAATGCAATTCCTCTGGCAAGGTGGATTCTTCCGGAATGAATAAAGTGAAAACGATATCAAATCTCGGTGAGATGATTCCGCGACCTGCCGTGTAACTATATTGTTGCGATACGCAATGTGTGTAGCGTTCAAATGCAATGTAGTTTGAGAATTTTGAGGAAAAATTGCAGTTTTTGAGAAGCACGTTGTTTTTGATATATTTGAACGAATAGCTGTTTAAAAGATTTGAAATTTACAAGTTTCGAACAAAAGTAGTTCAAGAGTTTTCTTGACAAAACTAATGTCGGTTTAAGCATTGTTAGAAAAAGTAGTGCTTCAGATATAAAATTGTGGAGCGAAAAAGTTTTAGTCTGATGTGCGCGACTTTATAGTTGTTTGTGAAAAGAAAAGTTAGCTGACGCATTGTAATTTGTTGAAATGTTGAATATAAAAATGTAAAAGTTTAAAGAGACTTGTGTAAGTTGATAATTTAAATTTGTTTTGTCAATGAGAAGTTGTGTGCTCATGTTGAAAATGAATTTAAATTGTTGCTATAGAATAGGCATTATAAGAAATCTCCGAAAGTGATACGAAATATTCGAGAGCTGGGCAATTGAGATGGAAAAAGAACTGTCGCTATATCAGTTTTTCGATCCAATGCCAGGATAGAATATTCGCATGATGTGACGGAAGATTATGCAGAGATGCTATTCCGAGCAAAAATAATTTTTGATTTTTGAAAAAGAAAAGTACTGAATGTTATTCGAAAATTAAATTTAGATTGGGCACTTAGTTGATTTGCGATAGACACATTGAGATCTGAGCAGATTCACAAAACAATCGCACAGTTATTTTGACATTGCAGAAAAGTTCACCTTGGGAAGAATTGATGTTATTTTGCCAAAAAGAAAATGTGGGAAATTCGATGAGAATTTGAAAGAATGCGTGAGTAGAGATAAAAAATCGTTGCTAAAGTAAATGTGTGATACCTTGAAAGTGTGTTGATTTGCACGAAGAAGTCTCGCGAACGACCGCAGCTGATGCTTGGAGTTAGTGAAGACGTTGTCCGAGTCGACCTCCGCGATAACGACGACGACACCGAGCGCACTCCGTGTGAATCTGCGAAAAAGGATTAGCGCAGTCATTTGTTCGTAAAAGTCGTTTCCCTAGATTATTAAAATGGTGGCAAAAATAAGGAGTGAAGACAAAATTATGATAAGCGAAATAAGAAATCGCCTTCACCAAACCCGCTCTTTCTAAAATAAAGCGAGATAGAATGTAACCGAAAAGGTGATGAGATTCAAAATTGTCAAGATTGACAATCCCAGAAAAATTTGTCAAAAACCATAGAAAAAGACGTTAATAAAAGTTAACGTTGGTATTTATCGACGGAATAAGTCTCGTTATTTAATTCACAATTCAAAAAGATGTTTTAGAATGTTAAATGCGTCATGACGTTATGTAACTTTTGAAATGTGTAATGGCCGATAAGTGGCAGTTGACAGGTTACAAATTAAAATAATGGATTTGGACTAAAATGCGCTTTTATACAATTATTGTAGAAAATTTTTTGACTGAGCACAGATAAAATTGCAAAATAAAATTTGTTGTATAAAATTAAAATGAACCTGCGAGTTAAAATCGAAAAAGCAAGATGTGAAGTTGCTTGTCGCGTGGCGAAAAATTTTGGAGTTTCGTTTAACAAAGTTGAAAATATGTTGAAAATTAAAACTTACATTGTTTTTTATTGAAAATAAAAATTTTTGAGAAGGGAATTCCCAAAATCCAAAGCGATGCCGATAGATGAACTCTGGAAAATCGAGGCGTCCCTCGTATCCGTTGAAGCAGCTTGGCATGGGTAGAGTCCAAGATGGAGTTGGCGTCCTTCTCGAAATTTTCAGCTTGGCTCCAAAAACGATGTTGGCGGCGAAAAATTGGCTCAGGCGTGATAGTGGTCCAGAATCCAAGATGTTTGGCACTTGGTGACGCAACAATGTTGCAAAGATGTTTGTGGGCACACCGGGGTGCGACGAAGGTGGATTTTGATCGATAAATGAAAGTGGACTCGTCCAGCGTCCTTTCACTATTTCTCACCTCATCTGTGGATTTTCTTGGGTAGAATTTGGGTCGTCCTTCAAATTCCCAGATAAACGTGGACTCGTCCAAGATCCTTGCTTCGCTTCGGGAAAAATGCCAGCCTGGCTCCAATAGAAAATTGATGTGGTCCAAATGATTGTTGTAGAAAAATTGTTTTGAGTGGTTGCGATCCTTGGTGACGCTTAAAGATCGAAGTAAAACGGTACGGAGGTGACGGTTGGCGTGTGTGTAGAATGTCGGAAGAAAAAGTGGACTCGTCCATCCCTGCTGACAAAGCCTTGTCTCCTCGATTTTTCGTGCAGAATTAATGAATTTTTGATTAAAGTTCACTTAGAATAGTCTCTGGTGTGACTAAACTCGTGCGAGAAAAACACTGGACCGATGATAAATGTTCGATTTTCCATGAGCACGTTTTTCGTTACCGGTCACAGAGTCACTCACAGTTGCAGAAATGTTCAAATTTGCAGGTCACAAGGGATCACCAGTTGTTGAGCTTTAGTATCGCTCTACAATCGAACTAATTATAGTTGAAATTGTTGGTTGAATTAAGAACACCAATGTGAGTCACTAATTAATTTATTCCAAGTTTGTTCACACTGAGAGAGACACGTCTCGCCTCCGTAACCGTTCGTCACCAAGTGTACGGGCCAATATGGCGGTGCCGAGAACATGAAGAGTGGGGATGACTAAAGAGATTGGCACGGAGTATATAAAATGTATACGATGGGAAACTCGATGGTAAATACTGACAATGGTAATTCCCTACAGGATTGGCAAAAGTCACGCCACCTACATTTCTATCCACTGTAAAAGTTTCGTTTGACACGATAGGGCCTGCTGATGTGACGACAATTGATGTGTCATGTGAACGTCCAGTGATGTTATGAGGTTCGGCCTCATCTTCAACCATAAATGTGTCCTGTAAATGGCGGACAACTTGATGATATTTCACCAAGCGCCATCGCATCGCTAGATCATCGCCGTTAACCTGTAATCCGAGATACTTCAAAGTAGTTCGCAATTCGTCTACTGTTAGCGAACTTGCCCAACTTACAACTGTATCAGTGGTTTCGGCCCACAACCTATCTATATTTATCATAGAAATATCCATTTAGGAAAATTATGATAAAATTCTCAAGTCCTAATCCAATCAAAATTTATTTAAATGTGATTAACAGCACAAGTACAGAGGAGAAACAAATAGAATAAGTTTCTCATGCAAATGTCTTAATCAAACCCACACAACAATGCATGAAGTCAATGAATGAGGTTGGGGTCGATAGAGTTCGTTACATAACAAAGAAATGAAAGATGAGTCCGAAATGGCTGTAAAGAAAAGACAAAATGTGAAGTCCCTAACTTGATTTATTTCAGGCCCCACGTTGGGTGCCAAAATTTGTAATAGCAATCTCCGCTATGTAGGGACTTCGAAGCTTTGAGTGCTAATATAATGTGGAACCCAACTTATTTATAACGTTAACTGGGCGCCAGGTATCCTAGGATACCGCTCGAAATTTAACCTAAAAATTTACTGCAAAAAAAAAGAATCCTGAAAAGTGAATCTTATCCCACCTAACTCACGGAGAGGAATTTCGTGGGGGCGAAGAAATAAGTCAAGTACTGCAAGAATTATAGAAATTACAATGAAGTCGAGTTTATTACAGAAAGTTATGAGGTGATAATATTTACATAGATGAGTTTGCGAATAATATGAAATTCGAGAAAATAAAATTTGAATTACAAGGACTAATTATAACTCCTGTTTACTATTGTCGTTGTGTGTAACTCAGATGACAACTTTTAAGCAACCTTAAATCCGATGACATCATATGGGTAATTCTCCGCAAACAGGGCACTTTCGTGTCTCGGTCTTCTAGTAACTAAACTAAGTGTTGTTTCTTTATAAAAATTGGCTAACTACGTCATTTTAGCACAATACAATACCTCCGTAAGAAAAGAACAAGTCACATCATCGTATGTCTTAACAAAATGCTCTCAAATACTCGAAAAATGCCTTTTTGGGATGTCTCCACGTGTGCGGCGCCAAGTTTAGGGACGTGTATTTAATACATAGTGAATTATCTTTGAACTTATAATTGATAGTTTGAAAGTTTGTCTCAAAAACTATAAAATTCGTGAGAAACATTTAGATTTGTCTGATATATTAGTAGAGAAAATGTAATTATACACGTGTCTCCCTAAATGTTTGCGATGGTTACGGTAAACGAATCTCCCATACCTTTCATGAACTTTTGATCATTTTTTAGGTCCTATTTTCTCACAATATCTGGAACAAAAGCCACACTACTCATTCGTCAAAACTCAAAACAAAAAAGTCCGGGCAACTTTAAATATCCTTTCAACGGGATTCCGACTTCCAGAACACGGTGTGCCTGAATCAACTTTTAATCCAAGGTCATAGCACATCAAATTTTCTTTTTTAATTCGATTTAGGGGCTCAAAAATAGTGCGTAAAAAAATTTTTAGCCAAATCCACCGAGCCGTTTTTGAGAAAAGGGTTTTTTATGAATTAAAAAATAAATATTTTCAAAAAAATGTGATGCATTTTCATTTTTTTTTCAATTTATTTAACGAAATATGGTAAATAAATATAATATCAGCCCATATCAATACTGAAACAAAAAATAA
>JAUESH010002576.1:3351-22357 GCA_032275165.1 Synergus magnus
ATATATACTAAAATATTTATTTACGAATCATAAATTTGATGCTAAATGTAGCAGAGAAATCGATAGGTTATTAATATTTTTACGCCTCATCATTTCACAATTTGTATACGAAGTTGAGGATGCGTGAATAGGAAAGATTGAGCCAAGATGTAATATCCTCCGTGACCCGTCGTTCACATAAATCCATTTTCTCTTGAATGAATATGAAACGGAAGTATAAATAACAAATGATATTTTTAACATATATCCACTTTTTATATTTTTAAATATGACATTTTCAGTGTAATAAAAATATCATTCAATCCATCATTCTTAATCTAGAACAAAATTTTCTTCCAAGGGACTGTTGCGTCCTAAACTTAAAAAAGAATAGTGTCGGATAGACAACATTTTTCAGGGTGTTATTTGCTCTTCTATTTTACGCTTCTCTACGTTTTGAAGATTTATCGTATTGATCGAAAAAACCTACAGCCACGGGCACAGTTTTTCTTCATGCGTGAAATATCACGAGACTTATATTATACGTATTTCATATAACTTTTTTTTGTGAATCGTTTTTTCATTTTTTTGTTGCAACTTTCTCCTTTTTACATTTTATACCGCGCTGAGTCTGCAACTCAATCTATGTACCTTATCAAAAGTAAGCGGGGATCGAGCTCGAAAACATTATTCACCTTGTGCCCTTATACCCACTTACGTGGGCTAAAATTGCATGAAATTTGACCCTAAAGCTTCGATAAACGCTTCTTCAATTTTCTGGAATCGTTTCTAGAAATATGTACTCGTGTTATTTTATTTTTATAATTTTAATATATTTATATGATTTTTAAATTATTGGCGCTAGCATAATTCTAGTCTGGCAGAAATTATTTCCACATGGAGAATGGTAATGTAATGTGTCCCAATTAGGCTCCAATTCAGCATGAATTTCACCCAGGATCTGACATTCCCAAAACAGTTACATAAATATGTACAAATGATGTCATTATTTGAGACTCCAAGATAATAAAATGAAATTAAAAATTAAAGTTTTCGAATTCAATCTAAATTGTAATTTCCCCAAACGATGTAAGAATTTTATTATTCCATGTATTCAAAAAATTTTGATAAATGTACTTCTGAAATCAACAGGTTCCTTTTATCTTTAACCATCATTACTTCCCGTATAAAATTTTAGGATGCGGAGAAAATTTTTCAAAGCCTAAGAAATACGGCACTACTCTGCAGGGAACTGGAAATATAAGGTGAGAAATGACTGAAGGAAAGAAATACTGACACTACTCTGATCACAATTTTCTTTAAAATACAAGGTACTCTCAATTTTTTAATACAAATAAGTTAACATTAATTTAATCTTCTAAAAAAAATGAAAGTTTACGAAAAAATTCATATGTTTCCTTGTTTAATATTTTTCGTATTAATTAGACAAAATCGAGAATCAACTCGAGGAGAATAAAAATTTTAATTAATGGAAATTCCGACTGTGCGGAAATTCTTCCCACTTCCGTCCTTTTCCTGCACAAACCCGTTTCTAATTTGCGGTGAGATCGATGAAAACATTTCCTCCATCTTAACTATCGTATCTAATTCTTTCAAACATGTAAAATAGTTTTATTCTAAAAATAAAAAATATTTTCCGATTTTCGCCTTCAATAGCCTTCTCGTCATACCTCCTTATAAATTTATGTAAAGTCAATTTATTAATGTGTGCGACGTTAGCCGTCATTCATTCTCACTAATGAGATTTTCATGGAACGTGAAATTTCTTTCTGATATATTTCTCATTCGACTTGCAATTAATCACTCGAATTAAATTCTCGAGAAAATTCACGTTTCTAGTGATAAAATATTTAAATATTTAAGTAAAGAAAATATTTGAATAAATGGATCATTAGGAAATAATTTAAAAACACGTTTTTCTAGACGATAAAAAAATGTGGTCCATTCTGTGTAACAAAATTTAATCAAGATCTTTTCAAGCAAGACGACATTATGCTAAGCAAGTGGAATAATTCAGAAATTTTTATGAAGAGTACTTGTGCTTCTGGGAAATTTGTTATTACGCTTTAACAGGATTCCATTTCAAATTTCTTCTACATTTTGCTGCATCGTAAAATGTGCAAACTTGAAACAATATTCATTATATTTCATTTGTCGTTATATTTCTTATGACAGTATTATGACATTGTAAATATATACTTTACATCTTAATAAAAAACTTTCTCTGGTAATATGGTTTTACGCACCTTTATAAAATATAGTTATACAAAAAGGGATTTTGCATTCTGACTTAATAGACTTTCAAGCGACAGGGTTACAAAAATTTAATATTTTTATTAGAGATATCGATTTACTGAATGTTTCTGATGGTAATTCTGATACACTCTTAGCTTACCTAACTACCTGCTAATTAGTTAAGAGATTTGAATGATCGAATTTTGAATTAAAGTCTATTACGAGTTCAGATTCACTTAATTGAAATTCTCTCTTCTCCTTAACTGTTTGCTTCGACGAGCCAATAACGAGGAGGAGGTTCTTAAAATCGACTTAGTTACTATCAACCTCTTGATTTCTGACATTCCTTTTGCAGTGATTTGCTCCAAAGCTTCCAGCTCTAGTTGAAATTGATCAAGAATTCGCAATTTCGCTTCCGTGATTTTGCAAGCTGCGGTGGTTTTGCGAGGAAACTTAATAAATCTGTTGCGATTCTCGTCAAAACAAGTTTATGCCTGTTTTCGAAGCGCAAAAACATTTTAATGAAAAAATTTGATATACGAGCGATACCACCGGTGACACATATATTGACACTTTCGAAAATGAGCGAAAAATGATTCGATTACATTTCTATTCTAGAAATAAAGATTAAAATGTAGAGACTGTTATTTTTTCTCAACTTTTTAACATAATCAAATCTTGAAAGAAAGCAGTCTTTAAATTTACCATTAATCTTGCAATTAATCTTAATAAGAAATGTCAATATTGGAATTACAGTCTTAGAAGTTCCTTGAAAATTATTCTCAGTCTTCGATTCTTTGAACAAGCATATATTCTGATTATATTGAGAGATTTATGCTAAATTTAGCTGAAGAATACTCGATATTTCTTAAGAATAAAGGGCTCGATTCCGTTTGCTAAAACGGTTCCAAGAAATCTAACAAGTCCTTGATTTCTTTGCTTCTTTGATTATCAATATTTTATTCCTTTCTTTATTTAAATTTGAGCGAGCTTTTGCATTCTGATGATTTTAATGGAATATAATTTTTGCGAAAGAAACTCAAAGAACTGGGATTTATATTCCGATACTAATAGGAACCCAGCGGGCACAAATGTCTCAAGACGTTTTTAGGACGTCCTAAAAACGTCCTAAGTCAGGCCAAATAACAGTCTAAAAACGTACAATGTTCCAAAGACGTGTTTAGGACGTATTTGGAACATTGGAAGTTTCTTAGACGTTTTTTGACCTGGCTTGGGACGTTTTTTTGGACGTTCTAAAAACGTCTTTTGAACATTACGTCCTAAAAACGTCTTTAGAACGTTCTAAAAACATCCTTAAATTTCGTGCTCGCTGGGAAGCTTTTGAATTCCATGCAACAGGTTGCTGAACGCTTAAAAAAGATTCTGGTTTCGTTATTCTGCCTCAGATATCCCAAACAATAAAATGTACATGTAAACAAATAAAAGTAATTTATTAATTTTAATTCATTCCATCTTTTCTTTTTATTCTAGAAACACAATACTTATTTCTAATTTCCATTATTTTCCTTTTTAAATGGAATTTACTGAATTTGCTGAATTTGAAAAATTTCGTTGACTTTTCTTCGATAAAAAATGGTTTCATACTTTCATGTAGGTCATAACATAATTTTATTTTCCTTATCCTTCAAGATAAATTCTTTTGTATAAAGCCTAGTTATGTCTTCAATATATAACCGTAACGATCGTCATTCTTCCCACCGTTTCTTTCTCAAGACATTACAGAGGAAAATTATGGTTCCTTTTCGAACTAATTTCTACTTTGCTGCCAGACGCCTAGTAATGGGAAAAGAACACCCATTGATATACGTTTTTTTTTATCTTTCTAGCTTATTTCAGCACTTATCAAGATAAACCATATAACTCTGCTACTCAGGTAAAAGTGGAGAAATCAACACCGTAAACAGTTACACTAAAAATGATGAAACCTTAAAACCTTTTAGCCATTTTTGCACTTACCATTTTCTCTGTTTTAAAAGAGTAGATCCATAAAAATATAAAAATGTCATCCAAAATTACATTAGTATTTCATTTCAAAATTGCAGTATAGAAAATTACGCTTGTTATGTTTCCTAGGATACGAAATGGATTTTTAAATATGTAAATTATAGGAATGCTATTTATTTTCAATTTTCTCTGCAATAATGGAAACGAGTATGAACTCGTTTTTTCAGAAACATGTTTTTTATAGAAATTCCCTAATATTGGATATTACACTGACATATTCTTTAGAAATCATGTTTTGCTTACAGAAAGCTTTCTGGAAGCAAATTTTATTGACACTGTGTAAGGAAATGTCCACTTCAGTCTCTTGAGCTTGAATCTCATCAAACCTTTTTTGTAAAATGAAAAGAAAATTTGATTTACAGTTCCAAGGCACAAAATCTACTTTTCCATTAAGAAAGTCTAGTTACGCCGAAGAAAATAATTGGAGTCTATTTACGAAGCAAGAAAGCTTTGAAATTGGTTTTAAAACACTATAAAATTGTATTCTTTAAAGCTTTTCCTTGACAGAATAGAAGAAAACACTTTTATGAGCTATTTTACTTTTAATGCTTTCATTTTTTAATTGAAGAATATTTATCACAAACATATTTATTTAAATATGTAAATTCATATACTTTTCAATTAAATAAATGATTATATTTAAATTTAGTTTTATTTGTATTAAAGAAACAAAGAAATTATTTGAAGGACAGGTTTCCTTTTCGACTTAAAATTAGTTGCGCGCAATAAATGAATATATGTATTCAACCGGGCGAATTTCCTTGAACGTGAATTTACATTCCACTGTCACCCACATTCTCAATTCATCTGACAGTTACTGACTTGTGTAAATCCTGTTTACTTCTAAAGTTCTAAAGAGACGAGCTTTTGAGAAACCCATTGTCCTATAAAATTGCATTCTCTAAAAGTGTATTTTGATTAACCCTAAGTTTTAAATTCAAATTTCTACACCATTATTTCAATAAAAATGTATTCTAAATATAAACAGCTTCTTATACTTTTTACATCTGAAAACATTCTGTCGTTTTTATGAAATGGAATTTTATTTAAAAGTCGAAGTTTACATTTGGAATCTTTATATATTGATTTCTTGTTGTTGCGCCTTTGGCTAGACAAGTTCCTTTATTTGATCGCCTAAAATAAACAATCTGTACTCCTACATCCAACGAGAAAATTACACCCCCTAAGGAGAAGTCAGAAGCTTTTTTTAACATCCTGTGTAACAAAACTTTCCATAAAGATGACTATATTTGATCAATTAAATTAATTGCCTAACTTAATTTGATATGAAATTATATCTTTGAATAATTTTTATTGCAATTAATTTTATTACAAATAATTTTTATTGCAAAGTCTGATTGGAATGTTTCCTCGCAGAATTTCGAATGAAATTGCTCCTATTAAATTTGAATTTCGAGCGATCAATGGTTCCCATAAATAAACCGCATTCTCACTTATCGGTATTTATTTTACGACCGAGAGAAAACGAATGCAATAAAAGCCGTAATTGGTTTTCCATTAAAGGTCGCGCAACCATTAACATACAGAGCACAACAAACGTAAAATCATATTTTCTAAAAAAATATATTCATTGAAAAAAGTTATGAGAGAAAGAGTTTTCTTTCCTGAACGTACATTTTAAAAATACCATTCTTTAAAGGCGTGTTGAACTCAAATTGAGAGAAATTTAAAATAAGAGAAGAAAATACCGAGCGGCGGAAGTTTCACAATCACAAGAATTGAGGAAATCAAGTGCAAAGGCAGGAAATGCAGACTTAATGAAAAAAGCCATTCTTCGAGAAAAGTCCTTTCGCTAAATTTTAAATAAATCTCGTATGAAATTTTTTTTATGAAGAGAAGTATGAAGTTTTAAAAAGAAGGGAAATTTAATTGGAAAATATTCTCAATAAAACTTACACCTCTATAGAATCTAAATTTTTGAAAAGTTTTCATTTCTAAGAAGATGTTAAAGAGAATATTAGTTCGTGTCAAGATTAATAAACTTTAGTAACTTTAATACGGTCCTTTTTCTTTCAAACTTTAAAATAAGTACACTTCATTAAATTCATTTTTAATTATCACCGTATTAGAATGAAAAATAATGTCCATGATCACTTCATTTTATAAAAAAAACTCAGATGAAATGAATTCACCTCGAAAATTAAATTTTCACAAGAACCCTAACCAGCTTCTTGTAAAAGTAATTGAGCAAATTCTACAGAAATTTCTGTAATTTCAGGGATGTGATGAGATTTAGGGAAAGATACAGAAACCACCTTCAGAGGGTTGCAGATAAATTGCTTGCGTCCTTCGTTCTTAATCCCTTTACACAATCTTGTCAAAACTTGTCTTCCTACTCAAACACAAGAGAATTTTCTCAATATTTACTAAACTAAGTTTCATTTGATAAATCGTCAAAAGAAGCATTTCTATGCCAATCAATTTTCTTTTTTAATTCACTTCCACCTGTAAGAGGTTTTAAGATTTTATTGCTGAATAAAAATGGGGAAAATACATTTTAAAATAATTTAGAAAAAAGTTAAAGAGCATCGATCTCATTCTAAGAAGAGTAGTTCCATCAAGAAGAATAGAAGTAATCGAGGAAAATTGCATTCTCTCTTCAAGTAACTCGATTGTTTATTCAATACTGTTTTCACCCTTATCAGCGCAAAGAGGGGAATCTTGTTAGCCATTACTCACTATCACGCGATCGCAGCAATTTATTGCTCTTGCGTAATTATTTAAAAACAAAAAGATAAACAAACAAGATATTAGGTCTTTTAATAGAAAAAACATTTTCTTCCTACACGCTTCCTCAGTTTTATCAAACTGAATGAATTGTCTGTTCTCAGCCTTCAGGCAGAAAGAATAATATACCCAATTTCGTTTTCCTTTCTTCCGCATCAACTCTTACGAGATACTTCCTGATGCGAATAAAAAAAAATTTAATTTAAAATAAATTCCATTTTTTTCCAATTTTTTAGTTTATAATGTGCAAAAATTGAACCAACAACCGTTTCTTTTTTTTATTCACTAATGGCATTTTAGAGTTTAAAAAATCGAAAACCTCCGTACTCAACAATTTTGCAAAAAAAATAACTCTTCTGCAAAAAATATAAGTGTGAAATTTTTGATTCGAGCTAACACAGAAAGATACTAACAAAAGATATTTTTTTAAATAAAATTTCTAAAGTTTGATCCTTCTGGGGAAATTTTAGTCAACATTTTTTCTTTGTGGAAGAGTTATTTTTTGTTAAACGAAATGGTTTCTTAAAGGAGATTTCTTATTTTTTACTCCTAAATGCCATCAGTAAATAAAAAAACGGTTTCTGTACTTTGGATTCTATTTTTTGGACATTTTGAAGAAAAAAGTCGAAGCAAACAAAATTCGTCAGAATAGGCGTCTGAAACTTCAGTCCAGTCATGTAACTGACTTTTGATTAGTGAGAATGTTAAAATAGAATTGCCTTTTCCTCTAATTTGTAATGTTTAAAAAAGTACAATTTTTAAAAGTGGATATTCCACTTGATTAAATGTGAATTCTCGTAAGTAAAGCTTTTTTACTTTAATCTGCTTTTACTTCTATTCCCACAGCATGTGACTATAGTTTTTAATCCTCTTACACTAGGTTTATTTAAGTAAATTGGTGATGGCGTGGGATAACGAGATTCTGTGGAGTATTTTAGGAATAAAGAGACTTCCCATTCCGATTAGATTTTATATCCAATGAGAAAAGCAATGCACCGAGAGAAATCTCCTTAACTTATGAAGTTTGAAACCAGATTTCTTTGTTCCCTATCTCTTCTTATGAAAGGTCGGAAAGGGGAAATCAGAAATCAGAAGCTTGAATCGTTCAATGGATGTAGAAAAATTTCAGTGAACGGTCTTGTTACAGGGGATTTTGCCAGATTTTCCGAGTTGATTCAGACAATGCGGGCTTGAAACTCTTTCTCAATCCGATAAAAATTCATAGAATTTTTCTAGCAAAAATACACAAGCTGCCATGTATAGTATGAAAAGTTTAAAAAATTCCGAAAAATCAGATGCAAAGGATATAAGACAAAATATCCATTTAAAATTTGTTTTTCATTACGTGAAATAACTAAGATAACATTGACTTCTTGTTCCCAAAGATTGTAAGTGGCGAAAATTCATTATAAATGCAAATTTAGAATCTAGTAATGTACCTATTATAAAATTTGCTATGCGTTTTCCTTTGGGATTATAGATAACTAATGAGAATCTGGAAATGAAATTCACTTTGAATCCTATTCCTACTGCAATTAAAGATAAATTTGCGAACTAGCAATATTACTTTCTCAGAATGAGAATATGATATATTTATACGTACACAAGAAGCAATTTGTATTCTCTATCCCCATTCTAGTTTCTACGCATTTGCCGAGAAACTCGAAACAAAATCTTTTCGACGAAAGGCCAATTTGGTTTCTAGACTGTTTCTGTAACTTGTCCTCTGGAGATGTAACTACGAAATGCGCTTTTCGTATGTAAACTCTCCCTGTCTTAATGTCATTCTTGCCGAGAGAGGGTGGATTTGTCAGAACAAACGAGACTCGGGCAACTGACAATGGGCGGAATAACCATATAACGTTTGCTTTAAAGTAATTCCGTCGGCAATGGTGTTGAATTTATGTCACCAGACACTTCTTGTAACAAGCTCACCAATTTCTTATTCAAATTATTATTTGAATACGAAATTTTGATTGGTGATACCACAGAGAATTAGATTAGATTAACTAACATGATTTCTATAACAAATATGCTTTGAAATTCTCGTGTGAATCAACGAATGAAATTAATGGAATCATAGAGATCTCATTACGGAACATTCAGAAGCGCACTATAATATTTGATTAAAAACCAATTCCATAATTGTCCTGTCACCTGTCACCAACTTGATGAACCATAACATGTGTCCGATAACGTAATTTTTCTTCCCACTTTGCAAAAACAATTATCGTCACATCAATCTACCATATATTCTCTTGATGTTTGTTATCCACGATAGAAAGCATTCATTATATTTTTTAAGGGGCTTGACGACAAAAGTTAGCATTAAACTTTTCATTTTACGATCAGATATTAAAAAATCTAATACATTCTCTGGTGAGAATGTAAAAAATCAGATATAAAATTCTCAGCCTCCATATACTACCTCAATATAAAATAAATAAGAGACTTATATAACCATTATTTAACATTTATTATCGTATTTAATTAAGCGTAAGTAGATCCCTTTTTATAGATTTTTCTTGAAATTACTTTATTATTGAGTGTGCTCGTATCTAAGGGAACTAAGGGTATAAATTCCACAATCCAGTTTCATGTAAAGCATACTGAGGTCACATAACGTTTAATAAAGCTTAATCTTTATAATTAAGAATGATCTGAACTCGAAACGATAATCGCGTGATATGGTGCTAATGAATCGATAAATCAGAATGTTATCTGATTCTGTGTTTTCTCTTAGCCAACTGGCTTACTCGAAAGTTTACGAGAATCTATATCTCCTTAGATTATAATTCCGTATTGGCTTTAATAGACCAATTTGGATGCATTTAATAGATCAGTGTGGATGTAAGTTGCTCTTGAAATTAACATAAGAAACACAAAAATTATTTCATGCATTTTAATTTTCAATGAAAGCATGATTGTCTTTCTGGGATGAAAAAAATATGATAAAATCGATTTTTGGGGCGAGTCTGCTTCAAAATGACTGTAAATGGGTTATAATTGATTCTCAATTTTCTATACATGTAGTTTAACCTGTTCTCATAACAGCCAAGTGCATGTTATGCTCGAGTTTAATTTACGTTAACTCCAGCAATTTAGAACAATGAGGGTGTGCAAGTTCACGATAATCCGAAGCCATATTGTTCACTTTCCTATTATTCGAGTGCATATTTTAACCATAATTCTTGTTAACTCAACCAGACATTTTCTTAAGTGTAGATAATTTATAGAGGATCTCAAAAGTCATTTCAAAACTGCATGTAGTGTGAAGTTTAAAATGAAACTGTCTGATCCTAGCCTTGAGGAAGCAGAAACATGCATTCATCCATTAAAGTTTAAAATTAGAGACTCAGCAAAACGATATGATGAGAGATGCTCCCGAGGCGTGAATTACGTATCAAGTCTCTGCACTTTCTGCATTATTGAAACCTCAACTTCTTTTTATCAACACAGGGTTTACTGCCCAAGGCGTGTTTTTGGAAAACTTTTTACGAACACACCTTTATGTACCATTAAAATGTCATTACTTGGGTGGTCATAAAATTCTTTTACACTTTTTTATACATTTTTTAAACCCACTTTCAAGCGCATGTTGAAACGCTACTCTAAAATTCTGTTTTTAATGTTTTTTATATTAAAAAATATAAATTTATGAATTGATGAAAATATTTATTTTGCTCTAAAACTTCATGGTGGACAAAAAGCATTCATATTTATTCAGAAAATGCTCTCTTCAAAAATATAAGTACAATTCTTCTTTACTCAAGGGTTTTCGATGTATGCTTTTAAGTCAAGAGAAAGTGGTTCGTTTTACAAGAAAATAATATTTTTTCAATCGGTAAATTGTGCGGATTTTGAATCTAGTTGTCTGGGATAGAATCAAATAAAATCCCGATAGGAAATTCGTGTGGAAATCTGGATGAATAGACACTTCGTTTTATTAAACTCATTAAACTAACGAATTAAGTCTGACGGAAGAGATTTCCATTTCCAGCTTTACGAAAATCTAATACACGAGCTATCATTCCCCTAACTCTACATCATCATTGTTGACGTATTTATGTATAAACGAGTCCAGAAAAAATAGAAATAATAAATTTGATGAAACGCAGGGAATATACGGATATAGAGTCTCTGAATGAGTACGTGTGGTCGTTGGAGAGTTAATAATAATAAATTGTTCTGACAAATGGGCCTGTAGAGGGCGTTGAATAGGGTAGAATTATGGCTAAAAAGGGCAAAATAGGCTTCGAATATTGTTCGAAATTCCTACACGATATGACGATAATCGCATATTATTCGAGATTGGAATTCTTTGAAACTAACTTATTTCCTTACCTTCTATTCCCTATTAGGTAGTCATTCAGCAATCGAGAAGGTATTGTGATATCATGTAAGATGCAATCGAAGACACGTTTCAGGATTGGAGTCCTTCCATTGAGATTAGGGGAGTTTGGCATGCGGAATTCGTAATAAAGGGCGAAATACAACCTTTCGACCACTTGACGATGTATGCTTGTGATTATCGATGCTCATCACGTATTATGCCACTTGTTCGCCTAATTGCAAAATCAACGTTTATACCCAGAAATGTAAACTCTAAACGATTCATGTTACTGACTAAATTAAACGTCATCATGAAATCTCAAATCCCCCAATAATTGATAACTATTTATAATCTATTGCAGTACAGCCAGAAAGTGGCAGCCCGCTTTTAAATTTAATCGATTTGATTAATTGGATCAGGGTTGAATAAAGGAGAAGGATTATTATTAGAATTCGGTAATCGTGTATCAGTCGAAATTGTGTTCATTCGAGAAGCTTTTAGTTTTAATGGCTTTCTGCTGTTATTTTTATCAGATCAAATATCTTACTTCTTATTAACTTTTAATATATATATATGTGTGAAAATTCACCGTATGAAAGTTAATTATAATTATAATTAAATTCTAGTTTAGATTCAATCACAAGTTATAAGAGTTTCAATTTTTTTGCCAGAACCCTTCAATAAGAAGAATTCTTAAAATCATTCGTTAGTAATATATATATATATATGTTTCCGACAGATATTCTATCAGACAACAAAGATATGAGGATGTTAATAATTTAAAGAATAAGTATATTCTACAGTTATAATAAATAATAATAGAACAAAATGTCTTTAGTCCACTTTCTGAATAAGTATAATTGCAAGTCACTTTCTGTTGACTAAGGTCAGGGAATGAAGCCTTTGATTGAAGTTTAGGGTTCCTCAAGGCTGGAATTAGGAACTCGGCTGACCATACACAAAGTTGTACTACTAAAAGCAGATGTTCGAGACCCTAAACTTTAAATTTGCAATTACGCAGTCGAGAGCTTGTGTTTCGAATTTTCATATACTATAAAACGTTCTCAATCTGTAAATGGTTCTGTAATTAGACAGTTATTTTTTATTTTCAGAAAATTTACTGAAACCTTTAAAATCCAGTGGTATTAAAATATTTTTATATTTTTTATTTTGAGCTATAGTGTAACTCTCCCTGTAAATAAAAAAATAGAAGATTCATCTTCCATGTTTGAAAAAAACCCATGCATAAGCATGCATAAATCAGATTAAACAAAACCCATAATTTAAATTGCTAAAATTTATATTAATGCAAATTATAAATCTTGTGAACCAAGGGGCTTGAGATAATTTTTAATTTAAGAACATGACTTTTCTTAACATTTTTTAAAAATTTATTATAATTTTATATAATATTCATTTATTAAAAAATAATTTAACAAATATGTCTACCTCGTTCATTTTTTTCAGAGAATCTCCAAATTTCCAACCCCTTCAGCCTCCTGATAGCATCAACTTCCACATTAACTAACTCACAGGTCATAAAATGTCAGTTTTTTTTTTGAGCATTCAGTGGCAAATCCTGTGATTTAATTTGCAAAGCTAATAATTTCTTTCACATTTTTTTTTCAAAATTTCCCTAAAACTTGTTCTTTTCACTGTAACTTTCACACCTTTTGTACCAGAATAATTTTTAAGATCTTTTGAATAAGAAGGATTTTATATTTATTTATTATTTATTAAGGACAATTAAATGTACCAATTCCTTAATTTTACATCGAATTTAGATTTCATTAATCAATTTTCTTGAGAAAAGGTCGATGGTCAGAAGTTCGAACAGAACGGAACGAGAGCGTACCGCATACTGAAATAAATCCAGAGTTTGAGAAACGTCGAGTCTATTTAGCGCAGTCGCAAAGGAAAAACCAACCCCCCTTGTAGGGGTTGAAAAAAAAATTTAATTTTTATAAATGCATATTATTTACTCTCTTTTCATTACTTTCATTCTATTTGTTTTCATGTTAAATTCATTATGGATATAAAATTTTAAAGCAACGAAATATTTTATAGGTGATACAATACGATGATCTTTTGTATGAAAAATAAAAATATGAAACCATATTGTAAAAACGCAATTCCCAAAACTTTCGTGGTTTTCATTTTAAATTCAGTATGGATATAAAATCTTAAATCAACGAAATATTTTATAGGTAACAAAATAAAAATATGAAAAAATATGAAAAATAAAAATATGAAACCATATTGTAAAACCGCAGTTCCCATAAATATGAAGTCTGGTGGTTAAACTTTAGTACAAAATTTATGAGTGCTTTATTTCTGCCATGTTATTTTGAATGGGTTATTAGAACCTAGAGAGATTTACAACCATTTGCATATATTGTCCTATTACAGAACACCTTGACATCCCATAAGTTTCATGCTTACGTTCCATGCAGTACTGTAATATAATCAAATGTCGACCTGAATTTCAAGCAGTACATACCAGTTTGTTGGAAATATAAATAAAATACTATCACACTTTTATGAGATTTCATTAGCGTTCTGTCATTAATTGCTCTACGTATTTTGGGAGAATTCCAGAACTCTAATTCCAACTTTCAAAAATCAAAATAGCCCAGTGTCCTGGAGGAAAATTGATTCAGAGATATGTTTTATTTTTTCGATGAGGATTTTGATATTATATATTTAAACATGCAATGTCGATAGAACTAATATATGCAGTTGTGTATATTGTAAAAGATTTATTCGTTCATATTATATTGGAAAACGTGTATTTATTTTAAAGTGCTTACCTATTTATCGAAAAGCACGAATCAAGGATTTAAATACTGAAATGTTGCATTACACGTTGTCGTGAAAAGCAGCTTTCCAAGCTTAGTCAAGATTTATAGTAGGTACAATATTCTGAAGTGCTTAAGTGACATAATAGACTCCCTCATAAATATTTAGTCGTGATGCCAAATAGACCCTGCAATTTTAGTTTTAAATACATTTTGAACAAGAATAAAATTTTGTTTCTTTTTATAATTTATTATGAAGTTTTCGAGTAAGATATTTCATAGAGAAACTTCTAAGAGATTTTCTGCCGTGAAGCTAATATTAGAAAAAATATTAATGAGTTTCAATATTTTTGATGTTGAAGAAACGATGTATTCCTAAGATTGAAATGATTAATTTCATACATTTATTTAATTTTGTCCGTGAGTAAAATCTACAGTTTCATAATTTTCCCACGAAAGAGATTAATTAATCCCATGAGATTCGATTAATCCCTTTTTAGTCAAGTAAATTTGGTTATTCAGTTTTTTAGTAACAGAAGTTATTACTTCTGAATAACAGAAGCTTTTATTTTTAAATACATTTTTAAATATTTAGAATTTTATTTTAAAAATAAATGTAATACCAAACAGGATCAGATTCATTACCCCATGAAGATCATGTTGCATTTTTTTCTGAATAATTTATGACCCTTCCTTAGAAATACATGAGTATGACCTGCTTCGCAACAAAGGTTCTCGATTTTAAGTCTGAAATAATATATTGTTACCATTACAATCTTTGTAATACAATTTTTCACAATTATGGAACTCCTAATTGAAATTTTCATAGTAAAGGCATAAATTCGATAAGAAATGAGTTGAAAATCCCATTTCTGATATTTTTCTTGCATTGATTTTAGAAGAGAATTGGATGAGGAAAAGAATAGACCTGTGTCAGATTTTCCTCAGGCACCAAGAGTTGACCACATATCCTCGAAACTTATTGTCGTATCCCAGAGAGAGTCCCGTGTCAGGAATTTCTCAGAAATATAAATACGATTCTTGGGGAAAAAATAAGACAGAGATCTGGATTTTGTCGAATCAAATATTAACGTCCTGAACATGTGTTTTAGGTAAAAAAAAACTTTTTTTTTATCTCGGTAGCATCAGAAATTGGAACACGTGCTATTAGGATGAGGACTCTAACTGATATCTAAATGGAAAGTAAACTGCAAACACGTTCGTGTATTGCAGTTCAAATTGAATTCCTCTTACAAAAATTTTATAAAATGAATATTGCTTTCTTATCGTTGACATAAATATATTTATAAATATATATAGTAAGATAAGATGTCAAGTTAAATTATATAATATTTGTTTCCATAATTTTCCTTTATTCCAGAAATGTGTAACATTATCCTTTATATATTATATTTTTACCTTGAGAAAATTGAACCCCTTTGGCGCTCTTTCATGAATCAGCCTTGCATATAATGAAATTGAAGAGAGGAGAACAAAAGATCTTGACATCTCTCTAGGACAGAGACAAGGAAATGATATTGTCACATGTAATTGCTTATCTTCCGATAATATTTCATTAGCCACCTTTGTTAAAAAAATCTCATTTTTGCAAGTATATTTAAGAGGAAAGGAAGGCATGCATTTAAAATACGTGCCTCGAATACATTCTGAAAAATAAAAGAAAAGAAACCAAACTCATCGCAATTCTAGTATAGACAAGAGTTAGTTATGTATTTTTCACTTTCCTCTCTTTATACTGAAAAAAATATAATTAAGCTTTTGTATAAGTTTTTAATTATTTCCACTTGATCTCTCGAAGAATATCTAAACAGTAAAGTGATGATTTATTTATACAGATTTTTTTTTTCTCTTTTTCTGCTTTTCCTTTTCCTCCAGGCTTACTACATTTTGTTGTTATCATATTTTACGTATTCAAATATTCGTGAGGCAGTTGCGAAATGCAAAAGCTGTCACATTTGTCGGATTATACCATCTGCAGTTAAATGTATGTGCGCATTTCATGTGTATTTCTTTAAAACGGGATGATAGCATTTGTGGTTCGATTTAACCAAAATGATCGCGATATCCAAATATACTCTAGATTTTCGAACAATCGTTTTTTAATTCTCTTAGCTGTTTGACAGAGTTTCTAGTTTAAATCCATTGCAGAGGGAATTTCGATTCCGCTTTATTTTATTATCTAGATTGGAAAGCATAGTTTTTCAATCAATTTTTTTAGAAGAGAAAAATACAAAAAACAGGTTCGTTTTTTCGAACAAGAGAGAATTTATATTTTCTCTTACCAGTTATAACGCCTCACTCTTTTTTCAATTCGAACTTGCATTCATTTCTCTGTCAGAATTTCAGACTTTTTACGACTATCCACGGTAATAAACTAGATGTGAAGTTGTAACAACATTTCTGTTAATCAACGAGCACTTTGCTTAATTCTCAGAAACAAATATGATTTGCTTTCTCACATAGGAAGCATTAATTAATTAATCAAATGTATTAATATTAGGTCTTCTGACCATAACTTTTTAAATTTTCAATTAAATGTATTAATCATACAGGACGACAGATTCATCTCGACGCAAGGAATCTTTATTTTTCTTACATTAGCTTTAAATTATGATAATTTGAAATGTTATAGTTGAAAATATCAATTTTTCAAAATTACAAATATGAAAAATATGAAATTTAAAAATTTAAAATATGCAATTAAATGCATTAATCTTATAGGTCAATCGATTCCTCTCGACACAAGGAATCTTTCTTCCCTTTAAATAAGATTTGAATTTTGATTATTTAAGTACATAAAAATTGTAAAATTCAATATTTTGAAAAATCCTTGGACACGTTTTGAGATATTGGTTGTGCAAATAAGTTCTAGAAATTTCATGAATTTGTCTACAACTGTTTTTAGTGGCGACAAAAAACGGCGACACATGGGCGGATCCAGGGGGCGGGCACGACCCCCCCCCAAGCCCAGAATTGAAATTTTTTAGATAAGGTATTTGAATATTACGAGAGTGGAGGGGGAAAGGTAAATAAGGTTAAAAATACCTATTAAAAATATTAAAAATATACACTTTTAAAAATATTCGAAAATGTAACGACTACAAAGCTTTTCCGATATGAGGAAGAAAAGCTTAGATAGGTTTGTGAAATAACATTTTGCCCTGGATTCGGAGTTATTGTTCCGTTAAAATCTCAATTGAGAGATTCAAGTTTTGATGTTATGCAAGTGATCGGAAAGTGGAAACACGTCTCGTTATGTATGATGCTTTTGTTTACATTGAGCTATTATATAACATCCTAAATATATATATGTATGTACCATAAACTTCCACTACAATTTCTACAAACTCCTGAAAATAAGGGTCGATATATTCACAACCTCTAGTTTATGTTTGCATTTCCTTAAACTAAATTAAACCATGTAGTGCATATTTATAAGTTCGACTTGAAGTTAAGTTAAACGTTAAATTTTGCTTTTATTTAATCGTTCAAGTTCGAAATTTAAAAAACTGAAATAACTTCTTAGTGTAATTTTCTAAGATCATGTTCAAACTTCATTTAATTCTTAGTTTACTTAAAATTGACTAATCGTTGACCATTTTCAAGCATAATACGTGTCTCGTTTAAATCTAATTTAAACTCTCATTGCCCAAGTTTCATGTTATACCATTTCCAGACTATTTAATTGGAAGTAAAACCAGGCAGATTTACTAGAAACTTCATGGTCAACATTAAATTGCTACAGTATGACAAACAATTTTCATCCCTTCAATAATAAAGCGACAAGTCAATTTACTTTACACGCCTCTATAGTTTAATTGATTCCTTTCAAGATTTTTATTTTCCACTGTCACATGTATTTTGATTAAAGTGAAGAGAAAATTCGTATTAAATTCCTTTATTTCGCTCCACAAAAGTGAAATGTCTACAATATTTTTTATCCCCGCTTGAGGGAATTTCCAAACACAGAGTTTAATCGATTGGTTGTTTTTTCCATTAATATATAAAAATATTCAATTCGTATTTTTTATTTGATTCTAGATTTAATGAACCAATATTATATTAATAAATTCGCTTGGAATTTTTTGAACAAAGCATAAAATCAAGATGGAATAAGTTCAAGTGGCCGCGAGAACAAATTAGCAACTTTAACAAGGTAAGCAGTTTCCTCTCTCTAAAACTGAGATTCAACCGATTTTCCTCAATTGCAGCAGTTGTGAACTGGCAAAGTTTGCCATAACATGTTCGACCATTACGCGTTATTAAATCGAAAATTAGCTGAGTTATGTATAATTTCGCAAGCCAGGCTAAACAAACTCGTAAGTGTGAAGTTCATAAACTCTACAAACATTAATCTAAAAATGATTATCTTCCTATATTCTCTGCTGTAATATTTCTTCATTTATATTAATTGTTATACTTTATTGCTTTTCAAAAATGTTTTCTTCTGGAAAATTCACCTTTCTGGACATTCTGGTAATTTAATGTACTACTTAATATAAATTTTGCATTCCTTGTAACTTTTTTTTTGAAACGCTATTTTTCAGAATTTCTCAAAAATATTAGGTGGGCTTTTGTTTCACTCTCGTAAGAATTGTAGAATTTGCAAATAATCTCTCAATCAATTTCCAGGTAAATAAAGCCTGATAATTGTAAACAAATTCGAACAAGTTCCAGAAAGTTTTGGTTTGTTTGTATGTCATTAGCTCTTTTTTGGTGACTACATACTAATATTTATACAATACTCTGACAATACAGGGCCGGCTCGGTCTTAGTATGATCCGCCACCCCTGATACAATATGTTATATCGGGAACGTCCCAATTATTTTTAATCGAATACCAGAG
>JAUESH010002650.1:0-22285 GCA_032275165.1 Synergus magnus
GCACCCCAAATGGTGAGAGGCACGGGGACTCACCTAAATTAAGCACCCCAAATGGTGAGAGGCAAGGGGACTCACCGCAATTAAGCACCCTAAATGGAGTTCAAAAACGTACTGCAACCCCCTCGTGATGGACTCCGGAAACTAATTTTTATAGGCTAACTGTAGGCGAATCTGATTAAAATAATTAATGCAATATCAAAATCAGTAGATACAATTTATATCGATTTGTGAAGTTCCAGGTCTCAAGGTCATGTTATGCGCTATACGCAATACACGCACGGCGCCCTGCACCAGATTTTGTTTTTTTAACCCGTGAAGTACCCCTATGAAAAATTTGGGTAAAATATATGTTGAAGTAGACAATAAGAGCATTTAAAAAAAAAAAACTAGAGGTGTATCTCTAAAACATAACGTCAAAAAAAATTTTGAAAATTTTTTAAACATTTTTTTGCCCCTGTATTTTGTTTTAAAAATTTCATATTTTTTTTTCTAATTAGTTTTACGGGTGACTATAACATATATTTCGATCATCAAAATCGGTTGAGTAGTTTTCGAGAAAAATTACTTTTTTGATTTTACTTTCCTTGTCCATAACTTCCCTAAAAATAAAATTTTTAAGTTATCCGATGGAGGAATTTTATTTCACATCAATGCCCATCTATAGTGGTAATGTGAACTTGATACGTGCGGGGGCAACTTTTGCATGCTTACCCCCCTAGGCCCTTTGACATAAAAGTCTCAGTTTATTGAGATTAATCCCTTTTATCAAATAATAATTGTTCGATAAGACAATCTTCTTATAAAAACTAGAATAACTTGAGTTTTGAGCTGCTAATATATCCGCGAATATATTCCTAAAACCTAGCTCTGATAGTATGCTCTCGAGTTGAGATGCCCAGTTAAACTTCAAATTATTTGACTTCAAAGTATTCAACTGGAGCAGCTTGTAATAACATTTTTTTGTCAGTCTCTCTCCTGGCATCTTTAACAGCCTTATCTACCACCTCAAAGCTCTAGCTACGTATTCGTACTTAATTTTTAATCTATTTGTTTCTAGTCTTACCATATAGTTAGGGGTGCTACGGGGTAGATTTAATATAGATTTATAATACGTTGTTTGAGCTACCTCTATGTTTTCTAGATATCTCAAAGACCAGATTTCTGATCCGTAAAGCAAGGTCGCTGAGGTTACAGAATTAAACAGATAATTTGTCGCTACCAAGGATCTCGGTCTTGCTCTTAACAATATGCTTCTAGAGGTTCCTGAGGCTACGCTTGCTTTTGATATTTGATGCTTAACATTTTCCCTAAATATGCCAGTATTTTTAAATATAAGCCCTAGGTAACAATAAGAAGTAACTACTTCGACCTCTGCGTTTTCTAACGTAAATTTAAAAAACTTTGTATTTTTGGTACTCTTATGGAAAGCTACAATCTTTGTTTTTGTTACATTCACCTCAAGGTCATTCAATCCGCAGTATTTCTGTAATATATTTAGTTTCCTTTGTGTGTCCCTAGAAGACTCCGCCAAGATGACAATATCGTCTACAAAAGCCAGGAAAAGCACCTCTAAAACTCCTCCCAACCCTATCCCAACCACTCCGTGGTCTCTAAAAAATCGCTCTATGTCGCTTATGAACAAGAGAAAAAGTATTGGGCTAAGAGATTCTCCCTGGAGTACCCCTTGCTTTACTTTAAAGTTTTTTGATTTTTTACCGTTTACTTCCAAGTGCATATTTAGGTTTTCGTACAAGTTATTAATCGTCCGAATCAATTTGCTGTTTAAACCTAAACCCTTTAGTTTTTCCCAGAGCTTGCTGTGGTTCACGGATGGAAACCCCTGTTTAAAATCAACAAAGATTGCAAAGAGGGTTTTGCTTTTTTTATTAATTATGATTTGAACCGCATTATTTAGTATAAAGATATTACCTGCGCAACTCCGCCCTTTTCTAAATCCCGCTTGCCCTTCGGGAATTAAGTTATTATTTTCGGCGAATTGTTGTACCCTATCTGCTAAAATGTGGGTAAAAATCTTCGTTATATTATTTAGGAGGGAAATTGGACAGTAGTTGGTAGGATCACTTCTATCTCCCTTTTTGTGAATTAAAATAGTTTTTATTTTCCCCCCGTCTTTAGGCACGTTCTCGGATTTTAGGATTTTATTAAATATTTCTGTCATATAAAGTATCGCATTTGTAGGCAAGTTTTTGTAAAACTCGTTACTCGGCCCGTCAGGACCCGGGCTTTTACTATTTTTGAGCCTACCCAGGCTTTCAATTACTTCTTCATACATTACTTCTCCGTCTAGTTCCCGAATCTCCTCCCATTTTTCTATCATTATTGTTTTTGTAACTACTCTTGGTGTATTTGTGTGGTAATACGTCTCCCATTCCTCTATGGAAATTGGACATTTCGCATACTCCTTTTTTAGCTGTTTTTTTATTGTCAACCAGAAGTCTTTCGAGTTTTTAGTGTTAACCAGTGCTTCCAGTTCCCTCTCCCTGATTTCTTTTTTCTTTTTCTTGATTAATTTTTTATGCGAGTCCTTTGCTTTCGTATATTCTTTTAGAATTTCTTCACCAAAGCCCCCTACTTTAGCATTTCTTAACATCTTATTTAAATTCAATTTGGATTCTTTGTATTGATCGTCTTACCATTCTTTGTTTTTTAAAGGGATATTTTTCGATCCTACCGAGCGTGACTTACAAAGTTCCGCGTTTACCGCTGCCACTTTAATTGCTTGTTCTAATTTTAAATTTATTATTCCCACTAGGTCGTTCTTAGAGTGATTAATTTTTGATCGCTCGAAGAACATACGATAAGATTCTGTTTTTTCTTCGGACCATTTGTAAACCTCTTGTATTTTAATTTCTTTTCCTGCACAATTATTTATTTCCTTACTTTTTTTGTCTATTGGCTGGTTTTTGAGTTTTAGTTCTATTGTACGGTAAGTGATCCGAATGAAAAATGTTTGAAATTATCTTTGAGTTTTGAAAGAATTGTAGACATGCTATATTTATCCAAATTAAATCTATGGTGCTTTTTCCCTTTCCCCTAATAAATGTCAATTCAGCTGGCGAGTCTTCTGGTGACCTACCGTTTAACAACAAAAATCCCTCTGATTCTATTACCCCGGTCAAGAGTCTTCCTCTATAATTTGTTATATGATCATTACTTTTCCGGTGCCAGTTTAAAACAGTATGTTCTATGATTGAGTGATCTACCTGGTTTAGTTCCCCAACCCTCAAGTTAAAATCCCCTCCTAGAATACAAGGTACAGAGTTTTCATTAATCGAAAGGTTATACATAGTATTCGCGAGCTCATCCATTAAATATTTCGCATCGAGTTTTGGTTTCCAGTATATGACCCCCAATATAAATATAAAATCCCCCAGTTGTAATTTAAGTATTATCCACAAGTTTGTAATTTCAATTATTTTTACTAATTTAATATTCCTTTTAATAAAGACGATAATACCTCCGCTAGCTCTTCCGATGCTGTGATCCCTCTCTGCTTGGCTCTGTATCGTTTGATTCTTCTCTAGAAATATTGGGTTTTTCTTCATAGTTGATGATAACCACGTATCTGTGACTCCTATTATATCGTATCCAAGAATGCATTTTTGTTGTATCTGGTCCAGGTTGTAAATACTATTAAGACCGCTTACGTTCCAGAAGAAGAGATTAATACTAGGGTTGTAAAGCTTCCCCTCTGCTCTTATTTTCCGTTGATTCTGGCTTTGTTGTTGTGCTGTTTTTTTGCTGAAAGGGCTTACTCCCATCTTCGTTGTTACTTTGAGTGAGTGTAATAAATTGGGTCATTTTGTTTCTCATTGGCTCGTCCTTCTTTTTGTGATATTTTCTTCTTGGTCTTACTGTTTTTTCTTCTTTATTTCCTTTAGGGGATTCGGTCATTTTCGAATCTACTTCCTCGATATCTATGTCATCGTTACTTCTGTCCCTCTTCTTTGTTGATTGCAGAAAACATTTCACCTCTTCTATATCGCAAGGCTTTCCTTCTATTAAGAGAAAATCGTCTCTAAGTTGGGACTCGATCTTCATTCTCCTTAGTTCCTTAAGCATTGGTATCAGTTGTTTACGTACTTCGATGGTCTTTTTGTTATAATCGTTATTAATGAAGATCCCTGTACCTTTTAGTTTGGACTTCCTACCCATTATTTCCTGCTTTTTGCGAAACGTAGTGAGAGATAAAAGGACAGCAGGTTTCGTTTTTACCGACTCTCTTTTCAGTACTCTTACCTCGTTCACACCCGAGTCAGAAATTTCTACTCCCAGGTTTTCTTTTATGATTTTTATTATATAATTTGCTAATTCACGTGGAAGATCTGGCGCATCCAGCCCGAAAAATATCAAATTGTTCTTTTTGAGTTGCTTCTCGTTCTTTAGATTAATCTCGTCAATCCGGCTTAGAAGTTGATTTTTGTCTTCTTTTAGGACCTCAATTTCTTCTTTACAATTGTCTAGTTCCTCCTTAAAAGGTTGAACTTCTTTCTTTACTATATCCTGAATCTTATTTCCGATACACTCCAAAATTGAATCTTTCCAAGATTCAAGCATCCCCTCAAACTGGGATACCGACATTTTCTCGATCTTCGTGGTTTTATCGGCAGGTTCCCTCATCTTCCTTCAGTCTGGTCTGTACGCACCCTTGATCACAGATGGCTCTTATTAACGACTATCTCGCTTCTTCCCTCACTGTATGGTATGCACGCCACCAATTTTCTTTATTTTCTCTAGCACACGTACCCGCACACCAGAAAAGACTTTCCTTCGATAAGCTTGGGGACAAAGACAACCGAAACCAACTAAACTGTAGACCCAGGCGTTATTTATACACTTTAATTTTTGTTATACACGAGAGAGCGATACGTAACACAACCGTTCACTTTCACGCTACAACAGCGTCCCCGGATTCAGCGTCTCAAAATACATAGGAATACACTGAAAAAAAATATTTGTGCAATAAAAATTGTTTTGTTAGCTGAACAAAATTTTTGTTGGTTCATAAAAACGTTTTATTGCTATACCAACAAAAATTTTGTTGAGCCAACAAAAAAATTTTGTTGCACAAATACCAACAAAATTATTTTGTTGTCCGGACCAAACCTTTTTTTCAGTGTACATAGCTCTCGTAAAAAGTACCACACTTTTTTTTGTGTGGCTGTGTTATTAACTAACCCCTAAAAAGGAGGGTACCGAGAATACATGGGAATTTGGCCTAACGCCCCCACTAATGAGACTGGTACCAAATAAAAGCTCTTGTTGAGTAGATGAATCTTTACAATGGGCACAATGTTGTAGAATTTAGCCTTCATACTGTTTTCTGCATTGAATGTCAAAACTCACATTAAGAGTAAAAGTAATATATGTGGGGCAGAATGCGTCAAGTTTTCCCACCTAAAATGATTATTTCTCTTTTATTTGGTTGAAACTAGGCTGAATTATAGTCCTAGTGGACGTTTATCAATTCATCAAACCATAGGTCCTTTATCAAGCGGTTGTCAATATACAGGGGCCTAAAGTTTTTACATTTTCTGGTGCTTTTTCACCTTCACGTTAGTGTAACATCTTTTAGGAATATCCGATTCTACTTTTATTACAGTGTTTTGGAAAACTCTTTTCATGTACTTTGAGACTATCATAACAGTTTTTTTTTTCATTTTGAGTTTTTATTTTTTTCTAAAAATCAAAAAGGAGGATACCGAAAATGGCCCATCATCCATCCCCCATTCTTGAGAAAGGTATCAAACGGTAGATTTTTCTTATCTGATGAATATAATAGCCATAAAGTACATGAAAGGAGCTTTCCAAAACACTTTAATAAAAGTAGAATCGGATATTCCTAAAAGAAGTTACACTAACGTGAAGGTGAAAAAGCACCAGAAAATGTAAAAACTTCAGGCCCCTGTATATTGACAACCGCTTGATAAAGGACCTATAGTTTGATGAATTACTAAACATCCACTAGGACTATAATTCAGCCTAGTTGCAACCAAATAAAAGAGAAACAATCATTTTAGGTGGGGAAACTTGACGCATTCTGCCCCACATATATTACTTTTACTTTTAATGTGAGTTTTGACATTCAATGCAGAAAACAGTATGAAGGCTAAATTCTACAACGTTGTGCCCATTGTAAAGTTTGATCTACTCAACGAGATCTTTCATTTGGTATCAGTCTCATTAGTGGGGGCTTTGGGCCAATTTTCGGTACCCTCCTTTATTATATTTATCGATTTGCTATTCTCGTGATGAAATACAATTGAATTCTGCTTTGTCACATTTTATGGGCGATGGAGCGGCAGAAGTAAATGGCGCTGAAAGACTCGTTGCAATCGCGTGAATTGCGAGCATCGCTGCTAGTGATTATGAACCCTTAAATACCTTGCGAAGTGTGCAAGAGTATTTGGACAACTCCAGCTGTCATTATACTCCGCCATTACGAGCGAATTTAGTAATATCGCGCTGTCGCCTAAAATATTGCTTTTTTTAGGAAATTAGTGTGTCTCCATCGTGCTATACCGCTTCTCGAAAAGTGTAATTCCAGTTCCTAGTTACAAGTTGACAGAATTTATTATTCTGCTTTATGTTATTCTAAGTTATTGCGTAAAAGTTAGACAGTTTTTTGTTGATTTTACTTGCATCGACAGAACGAGCGGTTAGAGTTAACGAGGCTCTAGGAAATCGTCCCAAACAAGATGATTATAACAATAATCTTCGTAATACCCTTATCCCTTCCTAACATCGTATAAAACTATGGTTCTGGGTGTAACAAACAGCAAAGTATTGTAAGCCTAAAAGCGGGACTTCACTAGCAAATCTACAATAAGTTCCTTAAACTATAAATTGCCATTGGTTAAAAAGAGACGGAAATATGTCAAGCTATTTTTAATTAAAGAAACTTTAGTATACCTATTTTATAAGTTATTTATGTTTCAGATAAAGGCGTACGAAAAGCTGGAGTGTCCAGAAGAAAGGAGGAAGCTTGCAAAAGAAATTTATGACAATTTTATCATGAAAGAATTGTTGGCTCATTCACATGTAAGTACTCATTTTAATAGTCCTTAATTGAGCAGTATCAGGAGCGGATACTATCCTAGGTCTTGTTAGTTGAGGGCAGAATACCAGCCCCAAACGAATCTGTCGATTTCGTCGAGTGCGCTCTTTTAAAGCCGAAGGGCTGCGTGGGATGCCGCGGATCAGGGTAGAACCGAATGGAGGAAGATGCGCACGTCAAATTTTCTCGATCGCTGCACTCGCCTAGATCCCCGTTCTGTTACATCTATTTCTTAAAATTTATTCACCCCATCAAGGCTGCGCCCTGGACTCCCCCCCACAACTCCGATCCGGGCAACGTGCTTTTCATAATCTTGTTGTAAAAAGTGTCGTGCATGACTCGTGGTAGGCCCTTTTCTTGACTCCTGGATATTTTTAGATTCGTCTTCGGTTCGGCACTTTCGTATAGTGGGATGGAATCCAGAAAAGTTGGCCAAAAGTAGAAAATGTTCATAAAATGGGCCAAATTTTCTTATTCGGAGGTTTTTGGGGTCGCTGATGACGAATCCGAAGTCAAAATTTAAAAAAACAAAATGGCGGATCCAATATGGCAGATGACTATGCTAAATAAATATTGCATTTTTTTCAAAATTAGTATAAGGGGATTTTCGAAGTCGCTGATAACGAATCAGAAGTCAAAATTAAAAAAAAAAACATAATGTTGGATTCAATATGGCGGACGACTATGCTAAATAAATATTGGATTTTTTTCAAAATTGGTATAAGGGGGTTTTTGCAGTCGCTGATTACGAATTCAAAGTGAAAATATAAAAAACCAAATGGCGGGTCCATTATGGCTGACGACTATACTAAATAAATATTTGATTTTTTCAAAATTCTTTAATATTAGAGTATTCATAAATAAAAGGAGTGAAATTAAACGTTTTTATTACAAGAAAATTATGTTTATTTCAATAAAAATGTTCATTTCTATGCCTCGTCATCTGTTGAATCGTCTGTAGGACAATCGCTTGATTTAACTGGTGGATAGGTAAAGCATTTCTCATCTATTTCAATACTTAGCGGAATTAATAATTCAACTGTTTCTGATAACAATCATTTAAAATTTTTTCGCAGAAGATCACGCATGCTAGAAATAAGTGGGTCGGACATCAACATCAATCATAAAAAAATGTCTTCCATATTTTTTTCTCGTGAACATTTACGCGAAAAATCTTCTCCGAACCTCTCAATAAACTTATTACAAGATTCTTGAGCATCTTCAGACATTTACCCCATAGGTAACAATGAGGAGTGTATTATTTGTGCGCCATGAAGTAAGACCTTGTGCACTGAAGTTGGCATGTAAAACCATGGATACAATTGTATAAAATTGCAAGCTGCCTGTAAAGCATAAGCCTGGAATTTATCTATATTAAGGGGTAACGCCACTGTAGGATTTTCAAAAAATCGTAATTTTTTTTGCGTAAGAGTCGCCTAAGGGTCTTAGAAACAATATATACCAAAAACTTATTGGTGGGAAAAATCTTTAAGTACCCTAATTTCGTATGGAGGCGGACACGCAGCGCATCAAACTTTCAGAGTGATCACTGTCTGAAGCTGCAAAAGAGGCACGAATGGACCTAAAATCTCTTAGAAAGGAAGAACAGAAGGAGAACATCATTGTAGAAGATCTGCAGGCATCACAGACTAGAGGAATGTAAGAAATTTCTATGATTTTATGATACATACTTCAAAACTTTAAACGCGTTTTTCTCGAAACAAGATTTTTCAAAACGGCACGATACTTCTGATCATCACCGGAAACAGTCGACCCGGGTCGGCGTTAAAGAACCGTATCCTCTTCCCCTTCCTGCGCCCCTGGGTAAACCGGCATTTAAATTAGTCCCAGTGATAACCGCAACACTTGGCATGATGTCGAACGGAGACTACATTTCATCTATCTGGCTCATACTGTCTTCTGTCGCCACGTCTTTAGTCGATTTTTCCACGGATACCGATGTCTCCTCCCCGGTAGTCTTACGGGCCTGAGCTTTGTTCGGCTTCCCCTTCGGAGGCGATAGAAAAATTGTCGAGCAAGAGCGGTCTCAGCGTCGAACCAAAGTCAATCCAATTTCCAAAAGGACAATCCTAAAAATGTAAAAGGCGTTAATGAACAATATCAGCCAGAATCAGAATAAAATAAAATTAATTGACAAATTAAAAGTGACTCTATTGATATGACACAAAATGAAAACACTTACTTTAGTTTTTAAGAAAAATAGTCAGAGCAAGATCTGACTTTAAACTTTAAGGAGTAAGGACAAAACCGTTACTCATATGATGTTAGAAGAAATCAGAGCAAGATCTGATTCTTATTCAGTTGAGCAATGGACAAGACCTTTACTCAATTGATATCGAAAAATAATCAGAACAAGATCTGACTTTAATTCAGTCGAATAACGGACAAGACCCCTACTCAACTGACTTTAATTACTATGATTAAGTCCTATAGTAATTGTTAAATAAGGGAGCAAAACCCTTTTACCCAATTAAATAATCGACATCCTGGCCGACGGAGCAAGATCCTGTTAATCAGAGGAGATAAATAACTTCGATCCATATTAAGGAATAAGATCCTTTTTCAAATTTGCATTCAATTTAATTTCAGATCTTGGACAACAGAGCAAGATCCTGTCATCCAAGAGCAATAACTAATTCTTCAATACCATAGTCGAATAACGGAGCAAGTTCCAGCCATCGACAACAATACTCAATATTCAATCCACAACTGAATCCAAATACTCAGTTAAATATTTAAATTTTAATGTATCATAAAATTTTAACACTTGGATAACAGAGCAAGTTCCTGCTATCCAAGAACAATCAATATTTCTCTTTCAATATTTTATATTTGCTGAGTACAAGAACAAAGCATATCTCACATCAAAATATTTACGGCTATTATTGCCTTTTAAATATACATCTCTTGACTCATGCGACAAGGTTACTTTCAATAAGCTTCGGTCGAATGGCAGGAGCAAGATCTTTACCATTCGATTTCAGCAGCAAATATTAATTCTTTTAGGTTACCGGAATCTGCAGCAAGGCTGACAATTATTTCAGTTCCACGTAACAAAACCGTTGAAACTGGAATTTTACAACAATTACATTTCAATATAATTCTTTTTCAAGCCCACTAGTACTTGACAAAAGAGACAATCATAAATATCAATTTTCATGTTCAAATATTCAATTACATTTCAAAAATATTTTCCAATTCTAAGTTACAAGAAACCTGAAATTGAAACAATAAGCCTAACGGACTCGGAATTTTCGAGAACGTCGAAAAAGCGTAGCGCATGCGCAGACACAACTTGTCTCCACGAGGCATGAAATTTTATAAGACCGACGCCATGACGCTATTTTTCCTAAAATCTGCTAAATTACATAATAAAAGACAAAATTTACAGTCTCGGAAAGCCCCACGCTTCGGGCGCCAAATGAAAAGGGTTTTATTATTTTAAGGAATATTATTAGACGAATTAACCCTTTCTTGGTGTGGCCTGGGTCTAAAGGCTGCCAAGGTTCATGTTTTAATTTTAAGATTACAACTGACTAATTTTCTAGGCGCCAACTAATTTTTACAAAATTAGTAAAGAAAGACTTTAAGCTTTACGAAATATTAGTAACATATAAATCTGGCTAGCAAGGCAAGAACGAGATCTCAGGGCGGGTAGTCCAAAAAGACCCAAAGAATAACTTATTCCGAGCATATATATTTTACAGATAAATCTGGTACTTACATAGATTGACGAAATACGGGTAATAAAATTAAACTTTTTCGAACGTAGACTTCGCTCCATACAATAATCCTTTTAACACTAGCAGTGCTACAACAATTCAAACTGTCGCGTACAGAATTCACGGTAAGCGACTCTTCGCTTTTGACAATAATATTTTACTTCCACACGCTGGGAAGGACCACGTAAGAGTGACGCTCCCGGCCTTCGCTCGCGCGTAAATCTCGACAATGATGACGCGCATGCTCAGGTCTCACCTGAGACCGGAGAGACTCGAGTCGCACGTCCCGTCAGTCGACGCGAGATCTCTTTTACCGACGAATTCAAATTTAGATTAAATATTCCCGCCTTGATGTCGACGGCAAATTTTCAGGAAACTAAGATTAAAAATGACGTTCCCGTCACATCATCTACTTCTTTAAGTATACCGAAGTATACATGAAAATACCGCAGTATTTTCATGCAAGAACGGAATCCTAATAGGTCTACAAAATCTAGGTGATAATCTTGGATTTTTCCATAAAATAAGTCTCTTATGTGTTACTTCGTCATCGGATACCGACTGTAACGGCACGAGTGAAGTGAGGAACATATTCGCATTGGATTTGCTTCCATCATCACCAGTAAACTTTTGTTTATACGTATTTTGTCCGGAAGTACCGTCACAACCCCACTTACACATTAAATTAAATTTAAAAACTTCTTTCGAAGACAAATTCTTAATGACATCCATTTGAGCTAACAATATTCTTTCTGATATGTGATTTAATAATGCCTGCAACTTTACTTCAGCAATATATTCCGATACGGTGATCTCCGTTTTAGGTGGATTACATTTCAGCTTTGCTTGATACGCTAATCTATACATTGGATGCAATTTACAATTATTGTCTATGCTTAAATTACGAAGTCCCTGATTTTTCTGAAATAAAATCGAAAGATTGGCTATACCTCCTAGCTCTGGATGGGGTTCTAAAGGTGACTTCTTTCACAATACTTGCAGCATCTGATTTTCCTGTTGCTCGAAGGCTCATTTGAGTGACAAATGATAATTCTTTTGTCGTTGATTGTGCCCATAGCTCTTCAGTCTTTCTCCATTTTGATCGATCACTTTATTTTTTAAATATTAAAGAAGGTGGACCCATTATTGACGATGGTCCAGGATTTTCAGAAACCTCATTGATGTCTTCAAATAAAACGAACACACTTAACGATTCAGCACAATTTTCAAAAAATCTTTCTTCCATCCTATTTGCTTGTTTCCATTTTCTTTTAAAATCAAACATCAATTTTCTCAAAGTATTCTTCATTTTCTCTGACAATGTGAAATCCTTTTCAAACTTCGAGATTTTTAAATATTTCTTTGACTGTATCACAATTTTCCTTCAAATTGTCTTTTATTTTATATAAGAAATCTCTATTCGATTATTTTCTTGAATGGAAGCGCAAGGCTATGAATGTGTGGCTCATACGTGTGTGTAGCGGATATTTTCACTCTGTGTATTATTTGCTTGTGTTCGTTATACACGTTACCAAAAGCGTTACTCTCGAAGCGTTACCAAATCGTTACTCTCGAACTCGAATTTATATCGATACCGTAACGTGGTGTGACTCTTTATGTGTCTTGAGCGGAAAACCTCTTATTTGCTTGGTTTAGTTAGTCCAGTTTCAAAGCAGATCGCCGATTGGTTGATCTGAAAGAAAGAAAGGAAGAAGAAGAAGCGTACAACGTGAGGCGTACTTAGTGAGTGTATGTGAGGCTGTAAGTGTGGCGTGAGGCTTTAGTGGGTGTACGTGAGGCGTATAACTCATGTTAGTGAGTGTTCGGGAGGACGTACGCAACTTGGTGCATAAAATTATATTTCTTTGATTATAAATCTCTTATTTAAAAATTATTACAAGATTTCAAAAATATCAAGATATTTTTAAACGATTTTATCGAAATAAATATAAGAAGTTACAAATGATGTAGTGCGAAGTGGTTTTTAAATTCATTTCGTAAACATTTCAACCAATTTTTAGTAGAAAAATACAAATTCACAGTAAAATCTTTACTACAATTCCAGTGGTGAGAAATTTCTTCTTGCCAATTGGATTATAGTAACGATTTTATACTATATGAATTAGTATTTTCCTACTACGCATTAGTAAAAATGCTTACCAAATTAATTAATAGGCAACTTCGGACTAATTTTTAAATAATTTCTTATATTAATTCCGATTTAGAGAATATGGATTAATACCTATTTTAAGATCTTACATAATACATCAGTAGTAATTACGGATATTTACCTGTAATCATTACAGATAATTTTCTGTAATCGTTACAGATACTTTTCTGTAACACTTACAGATATTTTTCGGTAATCGTTACAAATTCTATTAATATAAATTTTATGTAACTTGTACTGAAATTTTATGCTGTCACTATGTTAGCATAGAAAATCTGTAATGGTTACAGACTTTTCGGTACTTTTAATGGATTTTTTTTCTCCGTGCATAAGAGTTGGGGACTCGTCAAAAAAAGCACTTCACTTGTCACAAAAAGACAGTCGCCTACCTATATATTATGCAATATACTTTTTTTTGGAAACTGGATTTTGTCACCATTACAAAGCTTCCTCTATGAGGAAACATGAATCCAAAATATTTTTGATTTTCACAACAAGGGCTCAAATCTCTAACTTTTGAAAAAATGGTTATAACTATTCGATAGATCATGAAAAAATCTATTAAAAATATATAGTACATACAAAATATTGTTTATTCCATACGAAAGCAGTTTAGTATTGATACGATCCCTTACTTATGTAAGTTGGGGTAAGTGAGGGATGCAGCGTAGTGAGTGTGATAGAGTGTGTAGAATGATGTCATGGAGTTGAGAAATAGATTTTTGCACGTGGAAAAATCTAGTGAGAGCAAATCGGTATGTCGCTTATCAATATAAACTATTTAATTATAAGTTGTTTTCCGAGTTAGCAATGTCTATAGTTTATGCGCATGGGCGTATATCAGTATATTCAAAATAGGGTGATACGAGGCAAATTCCGTATCAATTGAATGTTGGTAGATACGATGCGAAATGCGTGATGTAAGAATACTAATAGATACGGAGTCAAGCCCGTGATCTAAGAATTGAAAAAAAGAATAGAATAAATACCAAATAAGGGGGGGGGGGGCGTCCCCTATCCGGGTCCAGTCCCGTATCAAGAAATAGGAATGTCCCCAATCAGGGTACGATTCCTATGCCTAATAAGAAGCGTACGAAAGAGCATAGCGAGGATGGCCCCAAGCAGGGTCCGTTCCGTATCCAGAAAAAATAAGAATGTCTCCAAACAGGGTACGATTCCTAATCGCGACAATTTTTGAAGAGGGTAACAATTGAGAAAACTCACGAAATTGAGTACAGGAATATTTTATTTTACGTGAGAATCAGAAGTAGAGAAGATCAGGAGAATGCGTCTAACCCTCCTGATGTGGCCAACTGTTTCAAGTAGAAAATCCCAGTTGGGCCCTTGAAAAATAACTAAAAATCACTGAATTTTATGTTTTAAAAGGCGCGAAGCTTTAATTTATACTATACTTCAGTAATAAAAGCAGTAATAATAAGCTTATAATGCAAAACTTACATTTTAAACATTGACAAAGCTTTAAAATGAAGTATATTATGTTTATTATATGAAACAGTAAAAACGGTATTGTATATTATTTAATTAACTGTTTTATATAGTGTTTTTCGCCATTTCGACTAAATTAAGGCCTTTTCATACCTCTGCTTTCTAGCAGCCTGCCTGCAGAAAGTTCACAAGAGTGAAAGAGATAGAGGACGATCACAATGGACTGTCTCTTTCACTCTTATGGACTTTCTGCTCTTATGGACTTTCGAAATCACTAAATTTATCACTAAATATTGCTCGAAATCACTAAATTGTGACATAACACTAACACTAAAAAAAAATCACAATACGCTTTTGAAAATCACTAGATTTGTGTCAAAATCACTAAAATGGCCACCTTGTGACCTGAGATCTAAATCCCAAGTGAAGCTCTTCTGCTTCTTCCACTGCACGTAGGCAGCTCTGCGGACGAACCGCTTTCCGCTTGGAGATAGGGTAAGGCCCGGCCGTCGATTGGCCAGTCTCTGAGGGAGAGGTGGCAATTCCTGGTGGTAGGGAAACCACCCGCGGTCTCCCACCTTCTCTCCGCGCTTCGAGCGCTCGAAACTAGAATGCATTTTAAAGTAACGCTGAAAATATAAAATTATTATTACCAACAAAATAGCGCTAAATCTAAATTTAAATCTAGGGTACACTCATTCCTGATAATAAGACCCGTCTCCGGGGGACACAGAAGGAGTGAAGCGTGAACGTATCTATTCAGAGTTTGCGCGTCAAGGGACGCTCAGGGGAGGGGGGGGGGGCAGAATCAGTCAAGCGTGAACAACCGAGAAAGTGGACATAAATTAAGGGGCCATATTTCCAGGGGCGAGTGTATTACCTATTTTCACAATCCGACTGTTCATATTTCTTACCTTAACCTTTTCGTAACTTGAAATTTCTGTTTGTTTACCTTGCAATAAATTGCGCTTCTTATTGGTGAGATATTTAAAAACCGGAAGATCCCATCGGATCGCCAGATGCAACACGCGGAAGAATAGTCAGCCTCGCATTTTTTTTTATAAATTTTGGAGACGATGGCCAAGCAAGGATTTTTAGTTAGGCGATTTTGGAGCTTCACAAGGGGCTATCTGCACGAAATCGAAAAATTTCCCCTTCCCTATCTCTTCAATTTTTATCCAATCGAAATTTTTTTTTGTGAAGTACTACCTAGTATCACTACACTTTGCCCAACCTTGAGTTCGATTTAAAAAAATCATTTTTTCAGGATGGGAACACTTGAGAAATAATGCCCCATATTTTTCAGAGAATTTTTCACATCACATTGGCAAAAAAGAGCAGTGGAACAAAAATAACATAAATCTATTGATGTTTAATTTGTCTACTTTAGTTAACTAGAATATTATTTTGTGTTACAGGAGTATTCAAAAGATGCTGTTTCGCACGTACACAAATATCTTATGAAGAATGAAGTTCCTGTCAATTTGTTCGAGGTGGGTACGTGATTAAAAGTTTTTTTCTTCTTTAAAACAAGCATGGTCTGCAAAAAGATACATGTTGCTCTATGATTTAAATTAGGGTGCGTAAACCGTTTTTCAGTAATTTTTTGTTGACAGTAATTATTTCTCTTTCTAAACTTTTTTCCTTATCTTAATTTGTTTATCTAAGAATCTCAATTTTGGATTCTTAGCAGGCTTTCGATAGTTAAAAGCAAAGTTCTGAGCGATCTTATGGAAATTTCTAAAAGCTACAATAAATAAATAAACAGTTCGACTTTTTTATAACCACCAGGACCCATGTATAACAGTTTTAAATTTTGAAAAAATGTTTCATTTCGAAAATGTTCCAACTTTTTGAATTTTTGTCTAATTTCTTAAAACTAAAGTATTTGAACAAAAACTCGTCAATGTTTTGACATCTTTCGACATCCTTACCATAGGGTGCCGTCCCATGGCAGCAGAAAACGTAAAGCAGAAAGCAGAAAATCATAAGAGTGCAAAAAGAGTGAAAAAAACTTTTCAGCCAAAAAGTGTGCCAAAAAATTCTTTTTTAATTCTTAAAAATAAAAAAATATACATATCATTACGAAACATTGATCAAAAATAGGTATATGATAAAGTGGACAGCCCAAGGTTTTTTTTTGAAAATATAATTTGAGATTTATCTCTAAAACATAGTCAAAAAAATTTGTTTTGAAAAATTCAATAATTTTGCCTTGGAAGGTATGAACGAGTTTTTAGTCAACTCGCATCTGTCATTATATTCCCATTATTTCTCAAACGAGAATTCTGTTCTGAACACTCTTGAAATCTGTTTCTTCACACTTGCGCTTGAATGAGTATAACGGAAGCAGTGGAACTAACCTCACCTGATGGGACAATTGGTAGAATCATTCCAAATTGGTACAAATTATTGTGTCTGTAATTGTGTAAAGTTCTTCTATTTGAGATATTCTCATTTCATTCAAACGTAAAAGCGGAGAAAATATACCATGTGAATGACAAAGCAGTGTTGCAATACTTTTGCACCACTCTCAGGAAATGAATCTCTTCGTCCATGGTTTCAATGGAGAGAAAGTGAAGCTTTCCATGCCAGTGTTAAGAAAATAAGATTAATACAAATATAACTAATTAGTGTTATCATGTTATCATAATGATTATTAAATTTAACTAAGTTTATAAATTAATGAAACATTAAAATTTTTGTTTTTTGTGTTAAGCATTCTAATAAGCTCTCCTTTAGGTATACTCTCATTAATTGCACAATGCATAATTCTTATTCCTATTTACGTTGATAATTATTTGAATATTTTATATCCTCATAGAGGAAGCTGTGTAGCGGTGACAAAATCTAGTTTCCAAAAAAAGTTTTTTTTTTAAATATATTTCAAGGGGAATGTAATTTTTTTAAATTTCTTAACAATATTTTTTACGATTAAAACGAAAAGTACTTACTCTATATAAGGATGGTCAAGGGGAATTTGTAGATCTTTATTAAACAAATAATTATGTTTCATATAATTTTAGCTACATCTCGCGTTATTTTTCTCAAGATATGAATTTTCGATTTTTCAAGAAAATTCAAAAAGTTGTTATGCCATTCGCGTAGGGCGTTCAAAAAGCGACGTTTTTCTTCTCTTCACTTTTTTTCACATCTTGCGTTGTTTGGTTTCAAATTTTTATTTCCATTTTTTACATTCTCATCAGAGAGAATGTATTAGATTTGTGTAACATTTGACCACCCCTGTTTTTGTCTGTAGATTTTAGTTTGTTAACACCTTAAACTTTCGAAAGAATTGCCAGATTGGATTGGCCTTTTAGTAAACTGTTAAGTTTAAGATTGGCTCTTTTAGTGTCCTAAAATGAAGGTCAAGTTCTTTGGCCAACCATTTTTGACAAAAATTAAAAAACTTAGTGCATTTCAAAAATTTTTAAAACTTATTGTCAGACTTATAACACTTTGAAAATTCAAAAAGAAAACAAACGTAAATTAAAATTTGAAGCCAAATAACGCACGATATGAAAAAAAGTCAATAGATGAAAAATGTTGCTTTTCGAACGCCCTACAGGAATGGAATAAAAATTTCTTGAATTTTTTTGAAAAATCGAAAATTCAAATTTTAAGCCAAATAACGCGACATACTTAGAAAATTATAAGAAACATAATTATTGGTTTTAAAAAGACCTAAATTTTCTCGCGCAAGTGCTCTGAAGAGAATGTGTTCCTTAAGGTCGATAGAACCTTAAGTAAATTAGTGCTGCCTTGCGCGTAGCGCTACGTATGATGAGAATGTGTTTCACCGATTTTTAATTTTGTAAATGCTATAACTCAGATAATTTTCTTTTTATCGAAAAATTCATAAGAATAAATTCTTCGACTTTCTAAATACGAATAGCCATACCTACAATTTTTAAATCTTCAAAAAAATGGTCTCAAAAATTTTGGAAATATTTTAACTTTTTTTTATTTTGATTTTTATCAAAAATGGCTGGTTAACGAAATTAACCTTCAGTTTTCGACACTAAAAGAGGGTACCAAAGGCCAATACAATTCTTTTTAATCGTTTCAAAACATATCCTGCTCACAGAAAAATAAAATAACTTCTTTTATGAGAATATAAAAGTGTAGGTAATGGAATTTTTTTAAAGAATCTGAAATCGCTTAAAATAATTTGAAATTTCTTTAATCCTTTAAAATCTATTTGAATCTATAGAATTACTTGAAATACCTTGAAACGGCTATTCTCCCAATCTTTAATTTTAATACAAAAATGTATGTATTTTTTAAAAATCACCTTAAATCGTTTAAAATACGTTGAAATTTTTTTTAATTTATTAAAATATTTTTTAATTATTTAAAATGCTTTTAAGGGGGTAGGTATACTTAGAAAAAAAACGCTTTATTTGTGGTTTTTTTACGACCACGGAATTTATTCACAACAAATTTCTATTACTTAGTTCGAATCAGTTATATTTCAAGTACTTATCCAAAAATGTTCATACAAAAAAAGTGAAAATTAAGTCAGTTATGGTCAATTTTGTAAAAGTCCAAAAAAATGCGGTGAACCATCCGCAGCTTGAACGGCTTATCTGAAACAAAAAATATTTATAGGTTAGTTAGAAAACAATATTCTTAAGTACTTGACAAACGTTTTTTTTTTTTTCTTTCTAAGTATACCTAACCCCTTAAGGCTGTTGGAGCATCGGACAAAAAATTTTAAATAAGCTCCAAAAAATGGCGAAATATGTAGATCCCTCTAATCTGCCATTGTTTCGAGCATTTTAAAAATATCATTTTGAGGCCGCAAAGATACACGGATTGAAGTGCCGCTTAGCAAGGAAGGGTTTCTCGATATGAGGAATTGTGCTATGAAGCCGTTTTTAAAAAAACTAATTTGTTTGGCTAAAATGGAAAAGTTTAAATACACGGATGAGAGAATGGTATACCCCGTGTATTTAAACTTTTCTATTTTAGCAAACAAATTAGTTTTAAAAAAAAACGGCTTCATAGCACCATTCCTCATATTGAGAAACCCTTCCTTGCTAAACGGCACTTCAATCCGTGTATTTTTGCGGCTTCAAAATGATATTTTCAAAATGCTCGAGAAAATGGCGGATTAGAGTGATCTACAGCAATTTTTATATTTTTGACAATATCCCTTAAATTCACTTAAAATTTCTTGAATTCGTTAAAATTAAAATCTCATAAAAATACTTATACTCTAAAATTCTTATAAAATCTTTTGAAACTTATTTTGTAACTTTTAAGTTTTTTTAATCTCGTTACGTAACTTGAAATTCTTTAATATCATTTATAATTCCTTGAAATATTGAAAATATTTTAAAATTACTTGAAAATATTTTAACTTTTTTTAACTCTTTTAAAATTTCATGACATTTTTAAAAATCTTTTAAATTGCTTTTAAACATTTTAAAATCCCTTAAAATCCCTTGAGATTATTTAAATCATTTAAAAATGTCTTGATATTTTTGAAATCTCGTAATAATTTTGAAACAAGAGATTTATTATCAAAGAAATATAATTTTATGCACCAAGTAGCGTACATCCTCCCGAAAACTCACTGACGTGAGTTGTATGCCTCACGTACACCCACTACAGTCTCATGCCACACTACCAGCCTCACATACACTCACTAAGTACGCCTCACGTTGTACGCTTCTTCTTCTTCCTTTCTTTCTTTCAGATCAACCAATCGGCGATCTGCTTTAAAACTGGACTAATTAACCAAGCAAATAACACAGCGTTACGGAATCGATATAGGGAATCGATAAAAATTCGAGTTCGAGAGTAACGATTAGTCGTTACGATTAGTAACGCTTTCGGTAACGAGTATAACGAACACAAGCAAATAATACAGAGAGTGAAAATATCCGCTACACACACGTATGAGCCACACATTCATAACCTTGCGATACAATTCGAGAAAATAATCGAATAGAGATTTCTTATATAGGATACTTTTGACCTTGCCGGATGTTACCCTCCAGACTCCTTCGCACTCCTCAATCGCGATTTCACTCGCGCTACACTCGCGTGCCGTCCGATCTGTCAAGCACTAATTTTTTTTTTAATTTAATTTTTATTTCTGTCGATTCACCACGAACACAAGGTGAAACTGCACGCGTTCCAATTAAGAAAACATTGGACTTGGTTATCACGAATTGTCAACAAAGACACTTAAAATAAGTTGGTTAATGTCACTGGACAACAAACTCAGAGCTGGGTAATCCTGGCTTATTCCTTCTTGTGAATCAATCAGTTTTAATTTTGAAATTGATGTTGGAAATAATTAGTAAATGGATTATTATCCCCCTGCCTTTGTGGACTCAGTAGGAGAAAATAAAACACTTGAAGTCTTTCAACTTTCTATTCCTTAATACACTCCCGTTTTCCGTTCGCACAGCGCACTTTTTTACTTTCACCTTGTTATCGACTCATTGAAAACTCGTATTGTATTGCGTACTTTGAAAATTTTGACTTTTCGGACGGCAACCGCGATAGAACGCGCGAGAAAATACGAAACGGAGCATGGAACCATAAGGTTCCGATCGCTAGGGGAAGTAGGATTTGGCAGGGATTTTTGCAGAGTTTTGAAAATCGATTTTCCCGATTGCTGTGGGAACGGCGACAGGATGTGGCGTGACTTCAAAATGCTGATGCTTATTAAGCATCGACTAATCATTTTTTTGAAGGCACATTTGCCGATGCCAAAGCGAAGTTAAATTCTTAAATTAACAAATTATTAAAATCGTTAGTTCAATGATCGACAAAAATTGCCAGGTCTTATTACAGATATTATGTTTTATTTCAGATTTTATTTTTAAATAACAATTTTGCATTCTGTTTTAAAAATTTAGAAGAATATTCTTAATCTCTCTATCTTCTTTTTTTTTTTTTGGAAATTGAAGTAGTAGTGAGATTTATGGCTAAACTACAATTATTGAAAAGTTAAATTAATAAGTACCCTAGTATTGATTGCTATCGATTATTGAAATTTTAATTTCAATTGATTATTCCCAAAATTTGCAAATATGTATTTGATATTATAATATTAAGATATAAAATTATTAAGTTAATGTTTATTAATAATAAACATTGTTAATTAACATTCTGAAGTCACGCTCGGGCTTGAAAGTATCAGGAGAGAAGAAATATAAAAGTGGTGTCGCATATTCATTTTTAATTATAGCCGTCGCGCTCTTGCTCTCTCGCTCTATCTAATGACCGGTCTCGCGTAATTAGAACTACGGCCTACGGAGGAAGAGCAGCACTCACGGCCACTGACCACTGAAAGAAAGAACTTACGTGGATTCTATGAGAACAGGCCTCGAGTTCAATTCCTGATCCGGTACCAATGGAAAATTTTTTTTCTACTTTTACAGAAGCTCTGGTGGTTTGAAACCCACTGTAAACTGTAGGTCCCCACAGGAGAGGTTGGTAAACCCATGCTAATGGCCCCATGTCGAAAGGCACGCGGTTAGGGGGATACTACTTCCGGTATAAGGGCAAGACGGCTCGCAAAAAAGCACTGCCTCTGCCACTGTGCCGGGACTGTGTCTGATTAGAGAGGCTTTCCAGCGGTACAGGGACAGATGCTCGCAAATAAGCACGGCTTCTGCCACTATGCCGGGGATGGGCCTAACCCCGTGAGAGGTTAATCCGGAAATTAACATCGAGGACTAACCCGATGATGGTGCCAATCCGGAGTATTGTTCTGAGCACGGGTATGGCACAATGGGCTTACAGTCTGATAGTACAGTCAATCTGTCGGAAAAAAACACGTTTTGCGGAAAAAAATATCCGATTCATTTTTTTTGCATGAATTGC